>MJUT01054211.1:9748-38226 GCA_002080005.1 Gigantidas platifrons | reverse complement strand
GATAATTAATTAGTATTTTACTATCTCAGTACATTTGTAATCTGGCCTTATAAGATGGGTGGCCTCTGTTGAGGGGGTTAATTTATTAGTATTTTACTATCTCAGTACATTTGAAATCTGGCATATAAGATGGGTGGCCTCTGTTGAGGGGGATAATTAATTAGTATTTTACTATCTGAATGCATTTGAAATCGGGCTTATAAGATGGGTGGCCTCTGTTGAGGGGGATAATTAATTAGTATTTTACTATCTCATTACATTTGTAATCTGGCCTTATAAGATGGGTGGCCTCTGTTGAGGGGGATAATTTATTAGTATTTTACTATCTGAATGCGTTTGTAATCTGGCCTTATAAGATGGATGGCCTCTGTTGAGGGTGGTAATTAATTAGTATTTTACTATCTCAGTACATTTGAAATCTGGCCTTATAAGATGGGTGGTCTCTGTTGAGGAGGATAATTAATTAGTATTTTACTATCTCAGTGCATTTGAAATCTGGCCTTATAAGATGGGTGGCCTCTGTTGAGGGGGGTAATTTATTAGTATTTTACTATCTGAATGCATTTGAAATCTGGCTTATGAGATGGGTGGCCTCTGTTGAGGGGGATAATTAATTAGTATTTTACTATCTGAATGCGTTTGTAATCTGGCCTTATAAGATGGGTGGTCTCTGTTGAGGGGGGTAATTTATTAGTATTTTACTATCTGAATGCATTTGAAATCTGGCTTATAAGATGGGTGGCTTCTGTTGAGGGGGATAATTAATTAGTATTTTACTATCTGAATGCGTTTGTAATCTGGACTTATAAGATGGGTGGCCTCTGTTGAGGGGGGTTGTTAGTATTTTACTATCTCAGTACATTTGAAATCTGGCCTTTTAAGATAGGTGGCCTCTGTTGAGGGGAATAATTTAGTACTATTTTACTATCTGAATGCGTTTGTAATCTGGCCTTATAAGATGGTTGGCCTCTGTTGAGGGGGATAATTTATTAGTATTTTACTATCTGAATGCATTTGAAATCTGGCCTTATAAGATGGGTGGTCTCTGTTGAGGGGGGTAATTAATTAGTATTTTACTATCTCAGTACATTTGTAATCTGGCCTTATAAGATGGGTGGTCTCTGTTGAGGGGGATAATTAATTAGTATTTTATTATCTCAGTACATTTGTAATCTGGCCTTATAAGATTGGTGGTCTCTGTTGAGGGAGATAATTAATTAGTATTTTACTATCTCAGTACATTTGTAATCTGGCTTATAAGATGGGTGGCCTCTGTTGAGGGGGTAATTAATTAGTATTTTACTATCTCAGTACATTTGTAATCTGGTCTTATAAGATCGGTGGCCTCTGTTGAGGGAGATAATTAATTAATATTTTACTATCTCAGTACATTTGTAATCTGGCTTATAAGATGGGTGGCCTCTGTTGAGGGGGGTAATTAATTAGTATTTTACTATCTCAGTACATTTGTAATCTGGCCTTATATGATGGGTGGTCTCTGTTGAGGGAGATAATTAATTAGTATTTTATTATCTGAATGCGTTTGTAATCAGGCCTTATAAGATGGGTGGCCTCTGTTGAGGGGGGGGGGTAGTTAGTATTTTACTTTCTCAGTACATTTGAAATCTGGCCTTATAAGATATGTGGCCTCTGTTGAGGGGGATAATTTATTAGTATTTTACTATCTCAGTACATTTGAAATCTGGCCTTATAAGATGGGTGGCCTCTGTTGAGGGGGATAATTTATTAGTGTTTTACTATCTCAGTACATTTGAAATCTGGCCTTATGAGATGGGTGGCCTCTGTTGAGGGGGATAATTAATTAGTATTTTACTATCTGAATGCATTTGAAATTTGGCCTTATAAGATGTGTGGCCTCTGTTGTGGGGGATAACTAATTAGTATTTTACTATCTGAGTACATTTGAAATCTGGCCTTATAAGATGGATGGTCTCTGTTGAGGGGGATAATTAATTAGTATTTTACTTTCTCAGTACATTTGTAATCTGGCCTTATAAGATGGGTGGTCTCTGTTGAGGGGGTAATTAATTAGTATTTTACTATCTCAGTACATTTGTAATCTGGCCTTATAAGATGGGTGGTCTCTGTTGAGGGGGATAATTTATTAGTGTTTTACTATCTCAGTACATTTGAAATCTGGCCTTATGAGATGGGTGGCCTCTGTTGAGGGGGATAATTAATTAGTATTTTACTATCTGAATGCATTTGAAATTTGGCCTTATAAGATGTGTGGCCTCTGTTGAGGGAGATAATTAATTAGTATTTTACTATCTCAGTACATTTGAAATCTGGCCTTATAAGATGGGTGGTCTCTGTTGAGGGAGATAATTAATTAGTATTTTACTATCTCAGTACATTTGTAATCTGGCCTTGTAAGATGGGTGGTCTCTGTTGAGGGAGATAATTAATTAGTATTTTACTATCTCAGTACATTTGAAATCTGGCCTTATAAGATGGGTGGTCTCTGTTGAAGGGGGTAATTTATTAGTATTTTACTATCTAAATGCATTTGAAATCTGGCTTATAAGATGGGTGGCCTCTGTTGAGGGAGATAATTAATTAGTATTTTACTATTTGAATGCATTTTTAATCTGGCCTTATAAGATGGGTGGTCTCTGTTGAAGGGGATAATTTATTAGTATTTTACTATCTAAATGCATTTGAAATCTGGCTTATAAGATGGGNTAATTAATTAGTATTTTACTATCTCAGTACATTTGTAATCTGGCCTTATAAGATGGGTGGTCTCTGTTGAGGGAGATGATTAATTAGTATTTTACTATCTCAGTACATTTGTAATCTGGCCTTATAAGATGGGTGGTCTCTGTTGAGGAGGTAATTAATTAGTATTTTACTATCTCAGTACATTTGAAATCTGGCCTTATAAGATGGGTGGTCTCTGTTGAGGGAGATGATTAATTAGTATTTTACTATCTCAGTACATTTGTAATCTGGCCTTATAAGATGGGTGGCCTCTGTTGAGGGGGGTAATTTATTAGTATTTTACTATCTGAATGCATTTGAAATCTGGCTTATAAGATGGGAGGCCTCTGTTGAGGGGGATAATTAATTAGTATTTTACTATTTCAGTACATTTGTAATCTGGCCTTATAAGATGGGTGGTCTCTGTTGAGGGAGATAATTAATCAGTATTTTACTATCTCAGTACATTTAAAATCTGGCCTTATAAGATGGGTGGCCTCTGTTGAGGGGGGTAATTTATTAGTATTTTACTATCTCAGTACATTTGAAATCTGGCCTTATAAGATAGGTGGCCTCTGTTGAGGGGGTAATTAATTAGTATTTTACTATCTCAGTGCATTTGTAATCTGGCCTTATAAGATAGGTGGCCTCTGTTGAGGGGGTAATTAATTAGCATTTCTCTATCTCAGTACATTTGAAATCTGGCCTTATAAGATGGGTGGCCTCTGTTGAGGGGGGTAATTAATTAGTATTTTACTATCTCAGTACATTTGAAATCTGGCCTTATAAGATGGGTGGCCTCTGTTGAGGGGGGTAATTTATTAGTATTTTACTATTTGAATGCATTTGAAATCTGGCTTATAAGATGGGTGGCCTCTGTTGAGGGGGATAATTAATTAGTATTTTACTATCTGAATGTGTTTGTAATCTGGCCTTATAAGATGGGTGGCCTCTGTTGAGGGGGATAATTTATTAGTATTTTACTATATCAGTACATTTGTAATCTGGCTTATAAGATGTGTGGCCTCTGTTGAGGGGGATAATTAATTAGTATTTTACTATCTGAATGCGTTTGTAATCTGGCCTTATAAGATGGGTGGCCTCTGTTGAGGGGGATAATTTATTAGTATTTTACTATCTCAGTACATTTGTAATCTGGCCTTATAAGATAGGTGGTCTCTGTTGAGGGAGATAATTAATTAGTATTTTATTATCTCAGTACATTTGAAATATAGCCTTATAAGATGGTTGGTCTCTGTTGAGGGGGATAATTAATTAGTATTTTACTATCTCAGTACATTTGAAATCTTGCCTTATAAGATGGTTGGTCTCTGTTGAGGGAGATAATTAATTAGTATTTTATTATCTCAGTACATTTGAAATATAGCCTTATAAGATGGTTGGTCTCTGTTGAGGGGGATAATTAATTAGTATTTTACTATCTCAGTACATTTGAAATCTTGCCTTATAAGATGGGTGGTCTCTGTTGAGGGGGTAATTAATTAGTATTTTACTATCTCAGTACATTTGTAATCTGGCTTATAAGATGTTAGTATTTTACTATCTCAGTACATTTGTAATCTGGCTTATAAGATGGGTGGCCTCTGTTGAGGGAGATAATTAATTAGTATTTTACTATCTGAATGCGTTTGTAATCTGGCCTTATAAGATGGGTGGCCTCTGTTGAGGGGGATAATTTATTAATATTTTACTATCTCAGTACATTTGTAATCTGGCCTTATAAGATGGGTGGTCTCTGTTGAGGGAGATAATTAATTAGTATTTTACTATCTCAGTACATTTGAAATATAGCCTTATAAGATGGGTGGTCTCTGTTGAGGGGGATAATTAATTAGTATTTTACTATCTCAGTACATTTGTAATCTGGCCTTATAAGAGGGGTGGTTTCTGTTGAGGGGGATAATTAATTAGTATTTTACTATCTCAGTACATTTGTAATCAGGCTTATAAGATGTGTGGCCTCTGTTGAGAGGGATAACTAATTAGTATTTTACTATCTCAGTACATTTGTAATCTGGCCTTATAAGAGGGGTGGTTTCTGTTGAGGGGGTAACTAATTAGTATTTTACTATCTCAGTACATTTGAAATCTGGCTTATAAGATGGGTGGTCTCTGTTGAGGGGGTAATTAATTAGTATTTTACTATCTCAGTACATTTGAAATTTGGCCTTATAAGATGGGTGGCCTCTGTTGAGGGGGATTATTAATTAGTATTAATAATAATATATTGAGGGAACAATGTGATATGTTGTGGGAGCAAAATAATATATTGAGGGAACAATGTGATATGTTCTGGGAACAAAATACCTTTCTTGTGGGAACAAAATAATAAACTATGGGAACAAGATATTATATTGAGGAAAGAAAATAAAAAAAATGTTCTCCCATGGCCTTAATTAGCCACCGTACGAATCGGTATTATTTGATTAATACTGAAATTGAAACAATTATTTAGAACATTTTTAAAATAATACCGTATATTGTAAAAGAAGTGATATTATATTAATTTACTAATTACAATTACATTTAACAGTTTTATTTTTTATTTACATTTTCAAAACGATAATGTTCAGGCAAAACTGCTGTATTACCAAAAGGTTTTAGCGCCTAATAGCATGGTAATTATGTTCAGAATAACATTGAGTAAGATATGTTTTTGTCGTGGAAAGTTTCAATGTCATAACGTATTTTTTATGTCGATGATTTTTGCATTGTATCAATTTTCTCCTGTTAATCACTTACGCGACTATGGGTTATGAATAAAATCTTGAATTTATGTGATTTCTTTTAGATTCCCAGATAGATTAACTTCAATTTTGTTCAATAGAGGTACACTCGTTGGATGTACAGTCCAGCCTTCAATAAAGGGTACCTCTCTATAACAAATCACTGCCTATAAAGGACAATCTCATTTTTTATCCATTAATGCATAGTGCATATAATTTGAGCCTGTATTATATATAAAGGGTTACTGTTCATAAAAGGCACATATTCAGGTTCCCTCGAGTACCCTTTATAAACAGGTTTGACTATGTTGTCATATATACAGTGGCACCTGTGCAATCCGACATCTGAGTTTTCCGACATCCTGTGACACCCGACAAAAATTGATGGTCCCAAAGTATTTCTGTTAACGAAAATAAAACCTATTCCGACATCCTGTACAATCCGACACATTTCCCTGGTTCCTTGGTGTGTCGGATTAGACAGGTTCTGACATCCCGTACAATCCGACAAATTTCCCTGGTCCCTTGGTGTGTCAGATTAGACAGGTTCTGACATCTGTACAATCCAACACATTTCCCTGGTCCCTTGGTGTGTCGGATTAGACAGGTTCCACTGTAATATCAAAATGAAAAATAAAAATGATGTAACAATCTTGACAAAGTACTGTACATCCCTTATGTATAAACTACATAAAACCTTGTTAAGTAAGTAGATATAGGTAAAGAAAGTCTGAATAGTGAGTATCAACACTTCCACCAATATCAACAAAACAAACAATGACCTCTCACTTCGAATCATTCAACACAACATGACCACGACATATAACGTTGAACATCCAGGTCCTGGCTTGAGACAGTCACACACATGTGGCGGGGTTCAATATATGAATTTATTACATTTAATTCCTATTACAATATATAACTGTTTAGTGTACTTTAAGTAGACTTCTTTGAGGAAAACAAAAACAATATAAATAGAAAATTACAAGTGTTACGTATGTATATTACTTCAACTAAATACGTACATAGTGTGTGTACATTGTACATGAATAATAACTCCATTGTACTGATCTATTTATGTTACACTTTAAAAATGTCATGCCACCTCCAAGACTAACTGTTGCATTTAAGAATATAAATAAACTTTTTTTTTAAATATTTATATAAATTTTATTCTATATAATTTATTCATTCAGTTCTATAAATGGCATTATTTACTTTAATACATAATTATAAAAAGATCATTTAATTCTTATCAGTACTTTTTATCAAAATTTACCGGTGGATGTACGCACAAGATTTGTTTTACAATGTTTCGGAAGAATAAGAGAGTGCGAAATGACGCGTAAAATATACCAGAAAAATAATGTGTCAAGACTATTTTAATTTCACATAAAAGTTATCATATAAACCCACCTCATTACATTTAAATAAAAGATGTCAAACAAATTCACAATCCTTGAATAGGCTATTGTGCACAGTGCGAACCCATCATCTGATTGATATCAAGTAGAGAGACACGCCCTCCCGTATTCATGAGAACCTCCTCTTCATTTCAAGCCACCAATCACATTGTGTATCTTTTGATTGTTCCCAATTAAAAATGTAGATGGTGTAAATATAACTTCCAATATCAAAACACACTTAAATTTGATAAATCCAACAAGATGGATACGGTTGCACCTAATCTAGATCCAACATACGAACTCGATCCTATGGATTGTGTAAATACTGCAGTAACAACGGGGCCAACCGATGGGTCCATCGCTAGTTCGACCGAAAATAGCAGAACTGGGGAACGAGATTCCGAAGACAGTCACGAAAATTCAACATCTGAAAGCGAATTCGAACGAAGAGTATCGTTATCACCAGAAAAAGGTGCAGATAAAAGACTGACCTTTTCTCCGGAACAAGTGGCATGTGTGTGCGAAGCTTTACAACAGAAAGGTGATGTTGAAAGACTTTCTAGATTCTTGTGGTCCCTACCACCAAGTGAGCTATTGAGAGGTAGTGAGGCAGTGCTTAAGGCCCGGGCTATGACAGCATTTCACAGAGGAAGTTACAGAGAACTCTATGTAATTATTGAAAGTCACAAGTTTAATGAGAGCAATCACAGTTTTCTGCAAGATCTTTGGTATAAGTCACATTATATGGAAGCTCAGAAAATACGTGGAAGACCCCTTGGTGCAGTTGATAAATACAGATTAAGAAGAAAGCACCCTCTACCGAAAACTATCTGGGACGGCGAAGAGACGGTGTATTGCTTTAAAGAAAAATCAAGACAAGCATTGAAGGATTGTTATAAAAACAACAGATATCCAACACCTGATGAAAAACGAAATCTAGCCAAAAAGACCGGTTTGACATTAACACAAGTTAGTAATTGGTTTAAGAACAGAAGACAGCGTGACAGAACACCAAGCCAGCAAACGATGCATGGGTTCGTATTAAAATTACATAGTTTGGCAATATTATATACTTCATCTTAATGTGACAAAAAAGATAAACCATGATAAAACTTTAAAAGCTATAAAAATGTCATTAAATATACCCGTTTCTATTTCAACCCCACATCTGAATTTCATAATATAAAAAAAACTGGCGTCAATGAACAGCTGATGTAGAAGATATTCATTTCACAATTTTTAAAAATAAATTACGGAAATTTGATATCCATACGAACAATATGTAAAATTGTATTTAAAAAATGAAATGCAAATGATGAGATATTGTTATGGATAAAACTAATTAATTATGAAATATTCGGATAATATGAGGTTACATCCATAAAACTTAAACAAGAAATAATTAAATCCTATCCGTCGTCTGTTGAATTTAACTCCATATTTGTAATTTTTATTTGCCGAGTTTAAATAAATTATTGTAAGCGACAGGTTTCGTCTGTACAAAATATACATTGTATTTCAACTCTCAAGCATTTGGCGTTTATTATCCAGATCTTATATTGACAAAATGAGTGTTATGTTTGCAGTTTTGTAAATATCTCTGTATTTACTTTAAGATATTTCAATACATCTTATTCAACACATTTTTTCTAATTAAGACAGATTTTAAATTGATGAGTAAATTATCAGTTGCACTTTTTACTGTATTACTGTGTATTCATGTGTCATTTTAAAAAAATACATTGTTATAAATTTTGAAGGGTAAATAAATTGTGTGAAATATTTGCTCAAGAAAAGCTACAAAATAGAAAATCAACAAGTAGATCTACTTTTAACTACTTCACATTCAGACGGTGAAAAAACGTTGAAAAGGTCAACAGAGGTTGCATGTATTGTACAAAATAAACCTGTCCTCATCGGACAAAGGAGAAAGTAAGGTAATAAGAAGTTTTTAATATTATTAAGGCTGTCGTTTATTTTCACATTATTTTACATTGATGTGCGCGTGGAGGTTTTCTTTCTTTCTTGTTCATTTTTTTTTTTTTTTTTTTCTATCCACATGGCAAATGTAAATATAAAAACGATAGGCATTGAACACTTTATAAAGCGTCAAAATTTACTCTTTATAAAGAAATGAAATTAAATATATGTACATCACGATAAATTCCAAATCATCAAATGTTTATAGTCTAAGGGAAAGAATTTACATATTGCGATTTTATGACATTGAAACAAAAAAGTACCAACATTTCGTTTTAATTTTTTAATGTGCACAATAGGTATATTTCTTATTTATTTATGAAAACTTGTTGAATGTCCGGATGAAATAATTCTTTTAAATAGTCATTAGTCTTATGTTGTTCTCCATCTTCATTTTTCTTGTACCTATGAATATTTTTATATTTGGTTATACAAATAGTGACAAATATTCAGAGCGATGAATTGAAAAATGTAATGTATTTACAAAAATAACCCAACAAGGTACATGTACCTCCACAGCCTTTCTTCTCTCCTCCGTACCTACCTCCACAGCCTTTCTTCTCTCCTCCGTACCTACCCCCACAGCCTCTCTACTCTACTCCGTACCTACCTCCACAGCCTTTCTTCTCTCCTCCGTACCTGTACGGCTTCTGTTAGATTTATGACGTTGAGTCAGCAGTTTCATCGTGAATTTTATTATTTTTTTATTTAAAAAAATGCACTTTTCGGTAGATATTGCATTCTTTCATTTATTACGAAAATATTAACATATAAATATGAAACAGGTGGTCGTAATATAACTCTATACCCTTTTGTTTCACCGATCATTTTCATTTCCTTTAAAGATGATTTACAGAAGCACCATAAACCAAACCTATTTTCAAACAAAAATTTAGATGTTTATTTATTTCTATGTTCGTAAAATAGAGTTAATAACCATCGGTAAATATTAATTCGTAACAAATTAAACTCTTAACCCCGCCACTTTGTATGGAAATGCCTGTACCAAGACAGGGAAGTGAACTGTCACATATTTGTGTGTTAGGGGTATATATTTGGCCTCTTTCTACGATTTTTCTGTTGAATTTTGGAATTGTTCCGACGGTGTGGTATTTTTGATTTTCTTGATATTACATACATAGACCAAAATAAAAAAAAAAAAAATACTAGTGCAGTAGTCGAAAAACCCATAACCTAAACATAATAAAGTGTACATAATGTTATTATTTTATTAAGACTTTTTCCTGGAAATTATGCTGTTTTAATATCTATAGAGATTAAATCGAGGAAGAACGTAAAAGTTTTATGAATTGCACATTTTTCATTTATTATAGAAAAATAAAAATTTCTACGAAATGCATCAATTCAAAATTTTAAAGAGACTTCAATAAAATTAGAAAAAAAACTCATTTATCAAAAATAGCATATTATTAACAAGCAGTTAAATTATGCGTCAATATAAAGGAATATTCTCCCAGTGTGTATTTAATGTATGAGGGAAATATTATTTATTTCATATAAAATTATTTTAGTACCTTCATTTAAGAAAATAGATAACCATGACAAACTGTTATATTAATATCATGGTATAATTCTACAGGAAAAAAATGAAATATTTCAATTTAAAAAAAAAAAGAAATATTTCAATTTCTTTAAATTTATCATGTCTATATTCAAGTATCAATTTGCTCCTTACAATTCAATTAATATTTGACCACGGATTCAATACTAGTATGCTTTATGATGCATCATTAATCAAATAATGTATACCAATTTTTCATTTTCTACACTGCATATGCAGAATTGCGACGCTAAAATGGCTAAAATAGATGAATGGGTTATTGTTCCGTTTTAAACTGTCACAAAAATTTATCGTTTATATCTTGTGAAAATATTCATCAAGTCATTCAATCTAGAAGCAGTGTTTAGGTAGAAGCTGCTTGCTGTCACAATCGGCCCAGGTTATGATTAAAGGTGCTCAGTGTGAACACGACTGAATGTGTTATGATAATGAGGCATCGTATTTAGGACAACAAAATTTTCTCATTTTATCGACAAAAACGATTTTTCAAACTTTATCCGAAATCATTCACAGTAAGTTAATTACCAATTCTGATTCAAAAACATGTTGCGTATAATTGAATTCGCTCCAGTGCGCCTGTAAAAACTACCATTTTCTAGTCTTTTCTGAGCAGTTGACCCGTATAAATGATAAAAACAGGGGAGGCGAACTTCCATCAACCCAACGGGTATACCAAAATAAATGCAGGTATTGAAGAAAAGGAAGACAAATACCATAGTTCGCAGAGTGGTGCGATGCCTGGAGCAGAATCTAAACGTTGATTGTGTTTTGACCTTAAAATTAGGATAATGACTCGGAAGATCAAATAAGGACATACATTAAAGTTGTACTTGTCAGTTTTTCCCTAATTATACAGCCGAACAATACTCCAGCAAACTAGGGCATATTATTATCTCTGTGGTGGCAGTTATGTTCATTGTGAAGAAAATCAGAAGAGGTAATTCAAACATACAGGAAATGATCAGCATCAGAAAATAGTATAGTACGATCACACAGTGTTCATATAAGGACGTAGAACTGTAGGGCAAACAAGGTCAAAACTCGAGATGGTTAAACTATATGTACCTATAGGGGTTGTCCCGGAAGTCATTTGTAAACTTATTGTAGTCAAAATTCGCCGCGTATGCTTCAAAATAAACTCTGTAAATATTATAGAGATAGGAACCCATTGCTATTGTTAACAAAATCAGATATTATATTTTAATAAACTTTCCAATTTTTCTAATGTTTAGACCATCGTATTATTTTATTTCATTCTCGGTGGAGCTTTTGCCGTATAGATATAATACCAAGTTTCTCCGCTGCAATATAACACATCAGAAAGGGGCGACAACTGGTGGTGCGGAAACAATTCACCCTTCCAAGGGGTGTATATGATTGGCTCGTGTGTGAAATATGCCACACTCCTTACACGAAAGACAACTTACAGCATCCCGTAATGAGTAACAGTTTTTAGGAGTGGTCGTTGATGGTCTGTTACGAGGCAAAAACTTTCTACCTCTATCCATAATCTCCTCTGTTTTTCTTGTGGCATTCCAGACATTTGGTCACTAGGGCCACCTTTAACTACATGGTTTATTGTCTGTTAACTCGTCTTTCTCATAAATACGGCAACATAAGTGCTAAGTTGATATTAAAGAACGATCAATCAATCAATTAATCAATCAATCAATATTTTATTTTTAGACACGGGTTGGAAAGATTATTAAATTTAGGAACATTTTAAAAATGTTTTTCAGATGATACAATAATTATTTTGACAAATGAAAGTAAAATAACATAAAATTTTATAGCCCTGTGTGATTTATCGTAATATGTCATGCCCAGTTTATCACATTTTGATAATGACGATTGCGACAAAAAATATCAGACAATTTGAATATCATTATGCCATGCATCGCTGAAATTTATAAATACCAATTTTAATCGACTAAAATCACCTAAAACGAAATTAAACACAATAATTGGAAGTGAACAAATATTTAATTGTTATCATTCTGAAAATTGAAATAAAGTACTATTCACCTTTTTTACTAATATGCATAGATTATAAACGAATATACAACTGTTTAACGAGGCTTTGGGCAATACATTAATGATATCGTGGCCATTAATTTTGTAAATGCTATACCCAGAGAAAACTACAGACCCAACGGGAGACATTGGCAAACTTTATTACATTAAGTTGTATCGAGTACACCTTACCCTGACCGGGAATCGAACTCATACCTTTAGTTGTGACAGGGACTGATTGCATATGCATTATACAGTATATGTCTATACCTAACTACCATACAATCTGGGCCATAACAGAACCTACTAATATGTATATAAGAAAAGTAATTGTAATCAAGCTAATATACTTGATGTCATAGTATAGTTATGTACATTGACTTGAATTTTAATTGCAAACGCAACCATTGTAAAATGATGGATTGCTGTTCAAGATAAACGTTACTTTGTCTTAATGCTATCTTCAGACTAGGATCAAGCTATATTTATGCTATGGTTCAATCTAGTGTTCACGCTATATACCGACTAGCTCCCAGAAGAAACTTCTGTATTTAGAAATAGACATACTAACTTTCCAGACATGCTGTGACCTTAGCCGATTTTTTCAACCCTACGTAGGACCTTAGATTGTATTGTCCCCAAAGACTTTTAACTATATCTGGCTTTCTAATCTATCGGCTTTGAGCGTACTGTATGAAGGTGATTCTAAAAACACGTCATACACACTCAATGTTATGTACGTTATTATTACTGGGTCCGACCTTTGTCTTCGCAGGTCTGCTATTTTTGTGGTATATATCAGACATACAACCTGTCTAAACAACGTACATGTAATTATGTGATTAGTGCTGGAATAACGTCTTACTGGAATAACGTCTTACTGGAATAACGTCTTACTGGAATAACGTCTTACTCCTAATATGTTAGGAACATTTTCTGTAGAAACTATTATTAACTACATTTTTGTAGCTTCAATTCTTTAGTGATTATTGTTGTCGGACCGTTGCAATGGAATATTTTCGGTAGAAGCTGTCTAATAACAAGAATGCAGCTCTTTGGTCGTAGGTTGGTTGCTACAGAGGAGGAACATTTTTAGAAGTTATATGTTATCTAGCTTCAATTCTTTTCTGGTAGTTGTTGATGGAATATTTTTGGTAGAAGCTGTCTATTTACGAGCATCGGTTTTTCCCCGAGTCATTTTTTGTAGAAGTTACTAGTATATATTAACGATTATCAATTCTTTACTGGTAGTTGTTGGCGGGTCGTTACAAAGGCATATGTTCTGTAGTGACTGAACATTTTCTATATAAGCGAGCATCGGTTCTTTATTGGTAGTTGATAGTGCTCCGTTACAAAGGAACATTTTACATCCACATCCACTGATTCATATTTTACCTCTGCCAGTCAAACCACCTCTCCTCTTGTTGCCATTTCTTACTTATATCATTTAGAGTTGTAAACATATTCTCGTCATTTGTATGCTTAAAATTTACAGGCATACTCATTAAGTTTGCGATAGTCACGATATATTTACAAAAACCACCAATACATTTTAACTCAACACATATGGAGGTGTGTATCATAAAGACTTTATGAAGGAGTTATTGTCTCCAAGCATATTTAAGGAATGATCGCAATTTTTGTTCGGTTCATGAAGAAATACGGTAACCTGAATCAGGTTGTACACACCGAGTAACCCGCGTAGCGTGTTACGCAAGGGTGTGTACAACCTGATTGAGGTTATGTCGAATGAACCGAACAAATAGTTTCGATCAAGCCTTATTATACATTAATTCCAACTTTTTTGCTATGATATTGAAAAATATATTTATTTTTTCAAAATAAGGCAAATAATCGGAAATAAATTTAAATAAAGGTGCCTCATTTAAAGAAAATCACCTGATGACAACGACAAGCAACGCCTTGTGAACGACGTCTATTTTTCGAGTCCGTACATTGATAAATAACTTCAACCTTTTAAACCAATCAAAACACGTATAAAATGACATGTGACTCTAAAATTAATTTATATGACTATTAAACTTTGCATATTTGTCAATTTTTATATGAATATGTAATATGTGCATACCGAGATGACACATTTGTAGAAATGTTTCCGAATGAACTACCGCTTTTTTATGACAAGATTAAATGAGCGCATATTCTTGTGTTAAAGACAACTTAATATTGTAGACTTTAATTATTACTTCAGCTATTAAAAATTTCAAGTTTTTTATACGATGATCTTTATATGGTATTCAAGCATTTATTTCTATGTTTTTTTTTATTAGACCCCCCCCCCAATTGTCCAACAATTAAAGAAGATACAACCGTACCATTCAAATAGTTTTAATCATTTGATATATTTATCGTTATTAAAATGGATGTATTGATGGTTGGAAATCATTAAAAAAAATAAAGTAAGATAAAGCTGATATTTTCGTCTAGTTCGTTTTATGGAACTATCATTGAACACTCGAAAACAACTATATATATTTGATTTACGTTTCAGATGTGTGTATTATTAGGAGTAGCAATGACATTAAAGTGGTCGGTGTTGCTCAATCTTGACTTTTCTGGGTTATGTGTTGTATATCATTGTATTTACAGCATCTGATTACCTCTTTGGTATCTTCAAGCTTTTCTTCCATATACTAGACAACCCATAACAGACTTATTTGTATACATTTATTTCGCGTCAATGTAGGTATAACTTTATATAAATATATTATAAATGACACACGTAGACAATAAAACATACCATGGGGTATGCTTCTTGTACTCCAAAATGGCAATATATTACAGAAAACTCAAGATTTGTGCATGAGATTGTTAAAAAAGAACATGGACATGCTTAATTGTGTTTATAGATGGCTCGGAGATGCAGAAATTTATGGATGTATAAATGTGCAGGGTTAGAGAAACAACGAAGCTTTAACTATTGACCAAGCCCTCTTTTTGTTCGTTCATCATCACCTTGTTAATTATCTCCAGCTCCAGGGAACCGCTACGATATAACTGAAATATTGTTGAAAGTGGGGCTCAATACTACAACCCACTAGCCCCTCTCCATGGCTGGGGTAAGGAGTGTTTAATTCAATACTACAACCCACTAGCCCCTCTCTCCATGGCTGGGGTAAGGAGTGTTTAATTCAATATTACAACCCACTAGCCCCTCTCTCCATGGCTGGGGTAAGGAGTGTTTAATTCAATACTACAACCCACTATACCCTCTCTCCTTGGCTGGGGTAAGGAGTGTTTAATTCAATACTACAACCCACTAGCCCCTCTCCATGGCTGGGGTAAGGAGTATTTAATTCAATACTACAACCCACTAGCCCCTCTCTCCATGGCTGGGGTAAGGAGTGTTTAATTCAATACTACAACCCACTAGCCCCTCTCCATGGCTGGGTTAAGGAGTGTTTAATTCAATACTACAACCCACTAGCCCCTCTCCATGGCTGGGGTAAGGAGTATTTAACTCTATTTCATATACATCGGATGGTAAGTTTATTTGCCGTGAGAAAAGTGGAATACCTGAAAAAATCCCAGATCTACCAGAAAACACTGACAAATACCTCTCGTAAAAATAAATTTTGGATTTGTATTTATACAGTAGACTAATCTCAGTAACTTCCTGCCTATTGTTAGCGTTTGTGCAAGTTAATAAACTATATATAAAATAAAATGTATCGATAGGAATAATATCTCTGGTGTAAAAGGACCTTTTTTGTATCACAAATTATTCATGAACAGCAATCTGTGCATGAAATATTGATTAAAATGATGGCGCACAGAACTATCAGTGTGCTTGAACACGTATATTATAACTTGTGGGAAAAATGTAACATTTATTAACGAAATGGGAATCAATTGAAATTGTGATTTGACAGGAATAAAAAAAAAACATTAACAAAAATGAAGAAACGACACTTTTTCCAATACTTTCTCAAAGTATTGTTTTTTTTCTAGGTTAACTTAGGCTGGTATATTGGGAAGCAAAACATAATGGTCTATTTATCAATATATTTCCATATTAATATTTAAAAAGACATCTAAATCATTAAACAATAAAAGCAAGATACTAATAAATAATTTTCATGCATAAATCGATGTTGAAATATTGAAACTCTGAAATAAAAGGAATGCTTTTTTAAGAATAAAAATAATAAATTTTGTTTTGCTATATTTTCCATATTAAACATTATCGATCGATGATTGATGTTCTGGTAAATCTTTAATTTTGATAAAAATATGACTTATTAATTATGTATATTGAACTTGTTTTTATAATGAAGAAACACTAATTGACCAAGCTTTATCCTCATTTAAGCGGCAGGCTTTCATTTTGAGACTAAACTACATTCAAAGCAAACAATACAATATTTTCACATATAAACCAAAAATCAATATAACCAATCAACATAAAGACATGTTACCTGGATAGACACGCCCATTTCATTTAATCAGGTAAAATGAAGAAAAGTCTGGACACTGAAATTGATTCAAGGAAATTAATAATTGCAGTTAGCATGTTATCCCAACAAAACATCTGGCTTAGCTGTTGTTGTGGCGTATGTAGTGTGAACAACTAGTAATTCTATGTTATACTGTTTGGAGATAATTTGTCCAATTATTTTTTTCTTCAATGACCACAAATTCTAACACAATGATACCCCCAAACTGAGCTAGAAAGTGAGACATAGTCGTTTATTTTATCAGAAGAAGTTGTTAGACATAATGAAGAATGTAAAAAGTTGAAATATGAATATATTTAACAAAAGAATAAATTAACTTACATGTATCTCTGAAACAAATCTAAAGATGTCTACATTTTAGTGTTCGTGTATTTATAGTGTTGACATTTCTTGAGGATGCTAGGGTTATAGTGTTCGTGTATTTATAGTGTTGACATTTCTTGAGGATGTTAGGGTTATAGTGTTCGTGTATTTATAGTGTTGACATTTCTTGAGGATGTTAGGGTTATAGTGCTTAACGCCATTTTCAACAATTTTCCAGCCATATCGTGGCGGTCAGATTTATTGGTGGAGGAAACTGGAGTACCCGGCGAAAACCACCGACCTGTCGCAAGTCACTGACAAATCTTATCACATAATGTTGTTTCGAGTACATCTCGCCTGAGCGTACATGTCTTGAACATGAAAGAGAGGGAGAAAGAATTCACACGAATAACAACATATTTCTCTGGAGATGGACAATTGCTCATTATATATAAATACTGCCAGCATTTATAGTTAAAAAAATGTGTCTCTATTGAAATTTATAATGAAGCAATGAACATTTACAATTCAAACTATTAATATGTAATGTATTCTGGATTAGGAATATTTACCTTCTCTGGCAATCATTAATGAAATTGAATAGGACACACGCTGTTTTAAAAACATGACTAGTTTTCTTGGCACTAGATCATCCCAAGGGTCTCCCATTCTTCAATTTATTCAGGGAAGCTTGTTAAAATTTTACATTTTCAAATATTGACACCATAAAAGATGTAATTGTTTAATTTGTTAAACGTCATTAACAATACAATTTATACATAAGTTAAATGTTACGAAACTAACTAATAGATTTCACGTTAAACCAACCTCGACGACTTGTTAAACGCTTGGTAACTAAATGCTCTAATTAAAAATTGATTTTTTTAATTTAGATACAACTACAAAAAATCAAGTGCCTAACATATAGCATAAGATATACAGTTGTTTGAAGGAGGGCTCATGTCTTATTTATGTTATTTGTGTTTGTTTAGGTAAAGTGGTGTCCAACACCTATTGTGTTGTGTTTTTGTTTTGTTTTTCTTCGACTTGTGTACACTATGTTGCCAGTTTCTCTGGATTGTCCATTTTAGATTGCCACTTCGGAATTCTCTAACGTTCATATACATATGTTCCCGGGGTGTGTGAATGGATGGGGTGATAATGTATTTTATACTCTTGCAATCAAAAATAAAATTTTAAACAAAAAACAATTTGGAATATGACATTAAAATATATTTTATTGTTTTTACGGCATAGTTTTTGAGACTTCTCTAACAATCGTATATCTATCGATAACATTAACTTGGGGGGGGGGGGGGTATATGTTCGTATCAAAGATCACCAAAAATACAGTAGAGTACATGTACGTCACTAGTTTCGTTTATTACATCTTTGTTTTGTTTGCCTTCATCTTGTGTATCCAATGTTGCCACGTAGATTCTCTGGACTGTCCATGTTTGATTGTCGCTTCGGTATCCTCTGATGTTTATTTGTATCACAAAGTTTTTCTGTACTTCTAAACTGTAAATAGATGGAGACAAAAATAAGGACAAAAATGTCACATATGAAATATTATGAATAAATATATTATCATAAAAATTATAAGTCATTTTCAGGTAAATTTGCGCAAATGATTCATTTTTCCTTTGGTGCTACTTTTGACTGGAGTGTTTGTATCAAGCCAGGATACTGAGAGGTCATGTATTTGTATGTTAGAGGTTATGTATTTGTGTGTTAGAGGTCAGAGGTCATGTATTTGTATGTTAGAGGTCATGTATTTGTGTGTTAGAGGTCATATACTTGTGTGTCAGAGGTCATGTATTTGTGTGTTAGAGGTCAGAGGTCATGTATTTGTGTGTTAGAGGTATCGATCTTACCTCTTTCTACGATTCTATTATATGATTTTAGAATTGTTCCGACAGTGTGGTATTTTAGAATTGTTCCGACAGTGTGGTATTTTAGAATTGTTCCGACAGTGTGGTATTTTAGAATTGTCCCGACAGTGTGGTATTTTAGAATTGTTCCGACAGTGTGGTATTTTAGAATTGTTCCGACAGTGTGGTATTTTTTGTGTTTCGTTTTTATTCTGAGTGTCATTGTCCAAAATCAATTCCAGACAATAATTTGTTTATTACTTAATTACCACATTTTGTTTATTTATTTATCTATGTATTTACAGATTTATGCATTATACTGTTAAACACTGTTATTTTGTTTGTTCACATAAGTCAAACAATCTTTATTTCCCATATATCTGTAAGAATGGCATTCCTTTCCTCCTTTGACAATAAACAGACAAATTAATTGTCCCTTCATTTACTTGCAGATTTTGTTTTTAATTAGAAAATCATTAAATCTACAGTGGCGCCCTCACGTCAAGATAAGTCACGTAAACATATAGGTGTTATTACACAAGGAAAAGTTTATACCACCTCAGATAATCTTCAAATATCTGGATAATGTTTCAAATCTATTGTTTTTATATAAAATGTTCATATCAATTGTATTTTTATCAGAAATAATTAGGCTTATCCAAGTTTCATCGGTGTCACCCACCGCGCCCTTAGTTTTATACCATCGAATACAAATAAAAAGTGTCATCTTCGTTTGTGTGTGGCAAAATGAACTGTCTGAAACGATGTAGAATATACAATAATGTCTTGTACCAACTCATTTAAAAATAAATGTGAAAATTTTACAATCTTATATGTTCAAGGAATGGTGAAGACTTTTTATTTTTGTATTTATCATATCTCTCTGTAATAGGTCAAATGTAAAATCGTGCTGTGTTCCCCCGATAATTTTTTTTCTTTAAATGATGAAGATATTTAAGTATATGTTCTTATTTTGTTGATGGACTATGAGATACATTAGCATTAACATCGCATAAAATGAAAATGAAATTTAAGTAATATTGAAAGCAAAATATTAATAGTTATCTACTTGTTATCTACTAAATACGTGGAATTTTTACAGGAAGATGGGGCTGCCACCTTTATACGAAAAATTAAAAAACAAATACACGGAGAGTCTTTTTTATATATATATTTTATTTAGAAGCTACCCATTTACAACGGGGGCGCCAACCACCAGGGTAGAAGCAGTGGCGCGTCTCAATAGTTAATAAATACAAATTATATACAATAAAATGATAATTATACATAAAAGAAAGTTCATATCTTAAAATGCATAAGACAACAACACACTACATAAAACATTAAAGAACAATGTCAGAATAAAACATGATTAAGATAAATCATTTAATATTTCAGATCTAAGCTTAAAACATTCATTCAGAAACATTTTTCCATGAACATCATGAAATATTCCAAATTCATTGCTATAAAAAAATTGCTAAAAAATCTGAAAATCCGGCAAAGTTGTCGAAAGGATGTTAAAAAGGGCTCAAAAATGTAAGTTCATCCCAAAATATTCAATGTTAACATGTTTTTTCTTCAAAAGGACATAACAAAGGACCAAACTAAATTAGTGGGGTTCGAAGGTGGGGGGGTGAACGGTAGGCTATCTCAGCCCATGGCCTACTAAAAAGCATAACCAATATCACCAATTAAAAACTGAAGTTTGGCACTAGACGACAGCTCCATAAATTTAAGACCATATTTAATCTGATTTTCAACGAAACTATCAAACACTTTAAAGAACTCGTCACGGATAGACGAAAAGGTAGGGCAATGTAACAGAAAATGTTCTAGATCTTCATCCGTGTCCGTTTTACATAAGGGGCAAGTCATTTCCCCAGAGAGATTCATTCTACTCAAATATTTTTGTAGAGGTATAGTTTTTTTTCTCGCAAGTAATTTTAATCTAGATGCTTTAACATCGTTTAGGTTATCTATATAAACTTGTTTACCTTGCTTTATATAGAAGTACTGGTAGAGATCTAATTACTACTCTTATTAGTTACGTCCAAAAGGAGTCTATCTCTAGTAATAGAGCCATATTTACGACTGAAATTTTGGTTGGTGGGGTCAGAACCCATGCATATAGATTGTATTTCGCTTACATAGTTCCAAAACGTACCATTTAGCATAATCATTTTATTATAAACCTGTTTACACAGTCTACTATCAGGAAGTTCTGATAGTCTTTTAAAGTACGACACTTTAGATCGGTCAATGAACGCGGTAATAGGTTCCCATCCTAATTCTAGGAGTAGAGCTGACCTAGGGATATTCATTTTGGTACGTAATCATAGTTGAGTATGCTATTTGATAATGTAACATGAATTGGTATCTCCTTTCTAAACAGTTATTTTATTTCTACCGTAACTCATGATGCTAAACTATCAAATCGATCACAGGGACTTGGAAGATTGTTTATGTTTACGTATGATTGTAGGGAAAAAAAGGCAAATAGAGAGCCTTTTTTATACTACAAAACTTATACACAGTCAAACATGTATATAAAGGCCACTGAAGGGAACCTGAAAATGTGGCCTTATGAGCAGTTGTCCTTTATATAAAGGTTAAAATTATATGCACTATTCATTAATGAGAAAAATGAGACAGTCCTTTATAGACAACGATTTGTTATACAGAGGTGCCCTTTAATAAACGTTAAAGAATATCGAAGGGACAAACACGGCAGGTTTAACTGTATACATAAATCTCTCATGCTCCTGTGGAATCTATAACCTTATCTGTAGATCATTCATAAAATTTGGTGGAAGATAAAAGTAATCTGGAGCTTTATAACAGAAATAAAACTAACATGTTTGAGTTGTACTGGATCGTTGCTTGATATTACTTATGATTTTACGAAAAGTTGTGAAAACAGCAAAAAATCAGCAACAAGAACATACAAACAATACTCAAGGGTACACGTGAATGTATTAAATGTACAAATAAATAACTCTCCGTCAATATTATACACCTATTTACTGGCTATGAGGACAATAAACTTGCTATTGTCCGAATAGCCAATAAATAAGTGGTTTATTATACCAAAGGCAATCTAGGAAATCTGAGAAAATATGGCTATTAAAAAGACACAAATAGAAGTTCTTAATAGTAATATTAAGAAAAAATATCAACAATAAACATGTTTTTTAAATTGCCAGTAAACAGGTCTTTAAAACTATTGACCGGTCAATAGTCTCAGTGTTAAAAATGTGAAACAATAGCATTTTTATTTCTTTAAACAAACTTTAAGAAAGTATATACTGAGGTATAATAAATATTAATTACAAATAGTATATCGTGAATACATTAAATGTATAAATTAATAGTATGCGCTTACGACATCTACAAAGCTGAAAAGGTTTTGTAGTGATTCCAGTTTTTATGAATTTCAAATCTATGGTTGTGTATATCAGTAGAAATACACTATTACGAAAATGTGGACAGTGAACATCAAGGAAATGAACACATAATACATAGCATACGGAACTACATATCACTGTTCAACAGATGCTGTACGTGAGCACTAACAATGACAGGTGAAAAATGCTATTTTTTTTTGTCTCGCCAACAAAAAAAAAAGAGAAAACAATATGTATCATTTCCAATGACAGCTTCATCCTATTGATTCTGTTTTGGAATTTATTGAAATTAGTCGGCTATTTGCATTTCACATGACGGCATCATAGAACAATTAAAAAACATTCGGTAACTCATACGAAAAACTCGATATAATCTGTATTATTTGACAAGCTTGAAAGTCGGACCATATTTTGAAAACTTGCAGATGAAGATATTTGAAAATTGGTGATTAGAAATAAAATTAAAACAAAGCACAAAGACACGACTTAAGTATCCACTAGTTTTGTTGAACGCGATCAGCCTTTGACAGAAACAATTGTACAACTGAAGTGATTGTCGTTGTTTATAAAATATCCACATTCTGAAACTAAAAATAAAACGTAATTTGTTTTTCATTCCAGCGTCTGACTTAGGTTTTAATCATTGATTGTTTAATGTTGTGCCTTGCTTAGTGATTGTATTATAAAACAAGAAACATACAAATATTAATACGTATGCTGTCGTTCTTTTTTTGTTTTTTGTTTCATAAGTTGAGATGAGAGGTGATTGTTCATTTTGTTGATATTGCCATTTGTTGGTGGAACTGTTGATCATCACTGTCTAAACTGTCTTTTCATAATACATACATATATCGCAATGAAGTTCCTTACATACATATGATTCGACCCCTAGTGAGCTGAACTACATACAATAATACCAGGACTCTCTTTATACATTATTTCATGAACACTTGATTTACCCATTTTTGGTAACTATATTATTAGTACTATTTTGTAACTTTCAAACAAATATTGGATTAATTAAGGAAAACTATTTTCGAATTACTGTAAAATTTGACATTAAAAATAGTTTTGTCAAATTATTGACATGTTTTTAAATGAACATAATACATTTAATTTTATTATGAATAATCCTGTATATTTCTTTATATTAAAGTTTATAGAAATGGCACTGACACTTAACTAGCCATTTCAGAAAAATACCGTAAATTTTTTCCCTTTTCAAATCTATTATATTTTCAATTGTTGTCTATTTGGCTTCCCGCCCTCTAAATTTATTGTCCTTTTCATTGATAGTTAAAAATGATGTTGAAACATAATCATAAATAAATTTCGTTTTATAAGTGTCCTGCTCTGAAAATATTTACTAATATATTCTTAAAAATGAAACGAGAATACAGTGGTGATCTCATTATAAACGATGACAACTTATATTGGAATGTCTAAATACCAATGTATGATAATAGACTATGTCAGAAATATATTAAACAGACTATCAACTATATAAACAAGACACCATAATAATTCTTTAAACATTATCTTTGTGTTTGATTAATTCAAGAGTAATAAAACAGTAGTCAGGGAAAAAGAAGAAACAAACAAACACAAAATCAAAACAAAAACAAATAAAAAACCAACGAAACAAAGCAAAAGCTCAACACAAAAAACAAACAAAAACTCGAACAAATACAGAAACAAAAACAAACAAAACACACATAAAAACAACAAAACAAAATAAATGGTCAAAACATCTACCAGATTTTAAATTCCAAGGAAAACTGATGAAATGTTCACTCAAGTGCATTTCAAGACATCTTTCCGAAATGTTGGGAATTTTAATTCCCCAAGAAAACAGCATGTCATTATATCTTATAACATTTTGCGTGATCGATGGAAATATTTACTTCCAAGTCAAGTTGTGCTCACAAAGGATAATTTTTGTAATAAGTAATTTGTCCCAATGCAATAAAATAGGCACCACAATTATATTTACAGTATTAGTTTTGAAATATAACATTGATGGTAAATCAGATACATACACATGTATCAATCAAACGTTATTTTGTTCATCAATATTTCGGCCAACAGCCTCCTGCAACATGAGAGATCGCAATACATCACATGTGATTTTATTAGCAAGTGACTTGATGCAATAGCAGGACTATGCATGTGATTTTATTACAATCTTTTACCTTGAAGAGGGCTGGAAAATTGGTGTATTTCATGGGAATTAAGTGAACAGTGGTACGACTTCATCTTTTACTTTAGGATAACATGGAACGTTGTGCACTTTGAACCGACTGGTAGGTGACGTTATAAAATGTCGTAAAATTACAGACTATATATCCTCCTAGTAAAGTACGAAACTCGAAACTTCCTTTACTGTTTTAAACTAACACTTATAAACAGGATGGAACCTGGCACAACAAACACCAGTAGTAATTGTGTAATACTTCTTTGAAGTTATTGTCTATTTCTACCTTTTGACTGTATTTCATATGAAAACACAGACAAATATTTCTTGCATAGTAAGTAATGGTTTTAAAAACCAAGTTGTCCCAAAAATACTTCAATCTTTCACAATTGGAAAATAACTCAGTTAAATATTAAAGTCTGTCAATCTAGAATTCGAAGCCTGATGAAAAAGTCTGAAGATGTCATAAGGAGTTATCAGAATACATAAAGAGACCAAGGACAGACAATACAAAGACAAAACATGACAAACATTCATCTTCAGAACACTGCACACTAAAGAGTGAGCAACTAGAATATACGGTTAAAACCATTAACATCTTTATACCATGTAAGGATACACCTTCCTTTGGTATCACATACCGCCATGTTGATACAACAGTTGTAAGCAGTCATTGGTACATGTACAACATGCCATATTTCCCATGACAAAATTAGCTGCATGATTACGGTGCTGTCTGGCATCAGTTTACATATCATCACGGCGTTTGTGTTTAGATCTTCTGCAATTTCATCTAGACATATCAAATATCTTCCATATATACCAACAAGCACTATATAATCCATGTTATGTCATTGCCTCCTTAAATACGAAGCCAATCATCACTTTAATTTAAGTGTTGCAACTAGTTGTGTTTTCTTTGAATGTGCATTGTATATGTAATATATTTTCTTATGGTTACACTGAGGCTATATAGTACAAATGTCTACCTGATATTGAGGTCTAGGTATACATGTATATGCAACATTTCATTAAAAATTTGTTAACATAACGCATTAAAGATGGAATAACAATGTATGTTTATTTTGTATATGCAAATCATTCTTGTTCATGTAAAGGTAAAAAAAACTAAATAAAAACTAAATAAAAAAAAAAACTAAAAAAAAAACTGAGTATTTATGATTTTGTATAAGATATTGTTTTCAGTTCTATTTCTTTTACCGTTTTGCATCTTTTTGTTGCCGTCACCTTCTTGATATATAATGGCAAGTTTGGTCATTAGAATTTTGGTTAATGCTGTGACAAATGATGCTTGTTGTTTCACTATTAGATATATCCATATAAAAGGATGGTTTATTTCAGTCCCGTATTAAGTTGTGTTGTTTTTTTAATACATCACACAATCAACATCATATCTGGACAGTGCCACGTTTCTTGTACGTTCAATAAACATGCATGGAAAAATTCATGGCATAACAATCAACAAGTTGATGGTGGCCATATGAGGCAGAAGCAGAAGCAGTAGTTGGCGGCTAGTTGCAAGAACAAAATGCCTGTGGCAATTGTGGTTTATGTGTGATTGTTATAACACACATAACTGTACATGGACTAATACGACCAACATATTACCGGAAGCTTATGTCAATTAGATTTGGAAAGGAGAGCCCGGTCTAGCGTTTGAACTTAAACTAATACAGCTTGTTATTTTACACACTTGTAAGACATTTATCTTTGTTGTTGTGACAACCTTTGCAGAAAGTTCCCATCAACATTATTGTTCGATTATCTATCATATTGAGGCGTACTCGATACAATCTTGCGGGTGACTTATAATGGCAGGGTAAATACGTGTATCTGTATTTATGTATTTAAGACATTCAGAAATAAAACTATTACTAGGGTCGTGTTATATTTGTTTTTGGTAAATACTGGCAAAAATATCTTATATTATAAAACTATTATCTCAACATGTTAGAAGAGTTCGAAGCAACCGTCTCAAATAAATTGTTATTAAAATTTAAAAAGAACCCACAATAATTCACGCTGTTAAAAAAAATAAAGACTAGACTAAAGCAAACATAGAACTTCGCACTCTTCATGTCACTAAATCTTAAAATAAATATAAATAAATAACAAAAATAAAAACGAAGTGGGCAATGCATAATAAATTCAATCTCCAGATGCATTTTGAAATATGATAGTCGCAAAGACAGTATTCCTTTTAAACGTTAAAAATAAATTTGCTACGGGCGCAGATAGATATTGCTGTCAACGATTCCCGTCATAGTTATACATCCGATTTACTTGAACTAATGAAGTAACCCATGAATTCACAGGACTAAATTAATTCTTTTGTCCCTTACTACGAAGAAATCGAATGCGGATTTAAGAAATTGCAATTTATTCTCCTTTAGAAATTAAATAATATGATACTTACAGAAATTAAAATATATAGCTAAAATATGCATGATCTGAATAAAGGATGTGAATTTGCAAGTCATTTTATTGACATAGCGATGAAAAATGATACTAGCCATTTATTATTTTAAATGTCCGATGTTACTCTTTCATAAATATTAGCAATAAATTCTATCTACCCGCGGTATACATTTCATCCGATAAAATCTGAAATCAAGTCAATCTGACAAATGTCAAAGAAAAATCTACTTTCTATTCAATTAGAAATGATTAATATTCATTGTTTGTCCGAGTTTGAAAAATACGAAACAAAAAATTGGAAAAAATAATGTAACTGCTTGCACAGGTAGAAATATCAATTATACAATTCTCTCTCTGCTCGTTAACTATGTAACTTCTGTCTATAAATTTAAAGTCGGATCGAAGCTTAAACTTGTGTTGGTTCCGTCTCATTAAAAACCAGTCAACCGAATCATGATATATTAACGATTTAAAGAGGAAGCATAAAGTAGATTCATTTGTAAGATAAAAGGTTTTCATCAATCTTGTAGTGATGAAAATCACCATAAAAATAATTTGTTTATCTTTCTAACATTAGGTTATAATAGAATAGAATAGGGAGAATACATCGTCGCAGCAGTAAGCCAATATTTATGTGTAGACTAGGGACTATGATTGGTGAATGTCGAGTTTGATAGGTTTTGATTTCATACCAAGCTTGACTATCATTGCATCAGTTATGACAGACCTTATTGTTTTGTTGATAAATGTCTATCTCACCGAGACCTGTACAAAAATGAAATAAAAGTACACAATGCATGTCAAAGTGAATTGGTGGTTACACATGAACACTTTTTATAGTTATAATAATTGTTTGATAATGTTTATTAATTCTTCCAATTATAAATGATACGCATATTTGAAATACGTTCTAGTTTATGCATGCGTAATTTGAGAATCAACAATTTAGACAATAAGAATACGTATCTATGTAGACTTATATTTAAAATTGATTGCCTTATTTTCATCATATCACATCAATATACAGGTATTAATGGAGTATTCTTATAGAGGTAAATGTCTTGGGCAATCTGAGACATCGTTATGGTTTGTTTTCTGATGACGTTCGTTTTATTATAAGAAATTGAAAATTTAGCATATTTGAAACTGAACTTTGCAGATTATTGTTTGTCCTTTTGTCTTTTTTCTTTTAGCCATTGTATTGTCTGTCTTTTATCCTTTAGCCATTGTATTGTCTGTCTTTTATCTTTTAGCCATTGTATTGTCTGTCCTTTTCTTTTAGCCATTGTATTGTCTGTCTTTTTTCTTTTAGCCATTGTATTGTCTGTCTT
>MJUT01054201.1:148757-169102 GCA_002080005.1 Gigantidas platifrons | reverse complement strand
GGGGGGGGGGGGGGGAGGGAGAAACCTGTCATTATTACAAATAGCATCAACAAAACTGTATTGTTACCACTCTGTGATAATAAATGTGATTGAAATAAACAGAAATCAGTCATTAATTGTTTTACAAAAAGATGGCAGTATGTACAGTCTAATAGTTGAATTATGATTGACAAAAACAAAAACAACAAATTCACTGGATTAAATATTTTATTATATGGGTAAGTGTAAGACATAATAATGTCCTGTGAAATTGTGTCCGATTGTATCTTTTTCAAATGAAAAATCCCCAACAGACCAAAAGAAGTCACCTCTGCACTTTATTCCGTCCTCTGACTTTATCATAGAAAACAATTATAAAAGAGGACAATATTTCACAGTGGACACTATTTAATCCTACATAAGCAAGTTCAATGTTTGCATCAAATAATTACTTTTTAATACTTCAATTTCAAACTATTTAAAAATAACATCTTTTCAAATTTTTCAGACAAAACAATATACACATAAAAAGCTAAAAAGTAAAATACTAGACTTTCTTAATCTGGTTTACCTTTTAAGCTTGGTTGGCCTATGACAAAATCACGTAATTTATTTACCACTGACCAGCCTTATGTGACGTAATACGACGCCATTTGGAAAAAGGGTAGTAAACAACTGATGATATGGGTTAGATACGATAACGTAACCCTCATTCCGCTTGTGCTTCATTTAGGGTTACGAATCGATCTCATTCAACGTATGGGAGCAAATTAAAATTTTCGTTCCGTGAATATTTCAACTTTTTTTTGCATATCTGGTCATATCTTATTATTCCCAACAATGTTTAAGTAATGGTGATACGAAATAAGTGTTACAATCCCTGTTTCTATCTTCAAGACCGGTTTCGTATTTGAAAATTGTTACTTGTCCGCCATAACACCTTACGTAGACTCTCGCGATGGACGGAGCCTATCCATATATGCCAAATATGGAAAATGTTACTATGAAAAAGTCGATTTTACTATAAAATTGATCCAAATAAGGATATCTCAAAAACGAGGAAAGTGCGCGTGAACTAGCAACTTGTAATCAAAATGTCGGACAGAAAGAAGATTTCATGCATTCAAATTTTCAGATGGATATAAGTCTACCATGGATTGCTGCAGCGATTATTTAATACCTCAAGGTTTACCTAAATATATTTATCTTTCACCCCCGTTAATTTTTCCAACCAGTTACAACGAAATTAGGACAAAAAACCGCCCGGTGTGAATCACTCCGGGCGCTGCTCCCATACGTTGAATGGGATCGATTCGTAACCCTAAATGGAGCACAAGCGGAATGAGGGTTATGTTATCATATCTACATGTAGATATGGGTCAGTGTGCCATTATGATCGATCTGTTTTCCATGGAACTTTACACATGTGAGCAAAAATAGATGAGGAACATAATTAAAAATAAAAAATGTTTACTTTTCAAACATGAAAAAAATCAAACGTTATCCAATGACTGGCCGACTTTCTGTCACACGGGGATAGTTGACGGCTGTTGACTTTTTTATACAGATTTTTTGGCTTTCATGATTCTGTGAGAGTATTTTAATAAACAAATATTTGAGGATATCGTATATTAGTATACTTAGGATCAAAATGCCCTGTATTATTATATAATATCATATAGGCCTACTTGTAAATACTTGGTGAAAAATTCCTTGCTCGTCATCTTTTTATTCAGAAAATTGCGCGTAATCAGTTACTTCCCTTTAATGTTCTCTTTGGTATGTTCGGATATCCACTCGAGGTCACAAATTTATACGAAATGTGCCAACTGAACGAGATTAGTAACAAATAAGGGAATATAAACCAACAGCTAATCTTTACTCATATACCCGAATAATAGTGAGACATTTTTTCTTATTTAGTTGGAAAATTAAGTTACAAAAAAGAACATTTTCGTCCAAGTTCGAACACATTCCGTACATCTGGGTTAGCTGTGCGTTTATTATTAAGGGGCTGATTTTTTTTTCTGGAACGTTTAGGATCCACATGATCAAGGTGACCCACTTCAGTGAATATATCCCAGACACTTTTTTCATGAAATGATCCAACCTCTAACTCTACAGTAGGGGACCCCTACAGTAGTAGGATTTAGAGTTTTTTCCGTATTGATTGCTCCTCGCCCTCGGGTCGTTTATTTATTTTTATCGGCACTTGTGTTTTTTTCTTTGATTTTATGAACAAAACTCATGAATCATGAATCACACTAAATATTTCAAAGTTATCAGAAAAAAATGGAGAAATTCTCTGTTTTAGCAATACACATTCCATGAAAATCCACAGGCACTTGTGTAGTGTCAAACATTTGCTCGCTATGTAATACCGAAAATATTTTTGGTACATAGCGGGCATATTTTTGACTCTACACAAGCGCCTGTGAAAATCTGACAAAAATTATTTCTTGCCTATCTTGTAAATAAAGTGAAGTAGGTTCTAAAAACAATAAAAATCTATACACATAATTTTCTTATCGTTGCATGTTTAAAGATCAAACAATCAACAATGCAAACAAAAGCTGTAAACATTTGATCACTGCTTTTGATCTTAATTAAGAGAGTTAATAATGGCTTCTTTTAAATTGAATTGAATTAAAGAATATTTAAACCAATTATGTTTTGATCGCATTTAAACGATCATGGATGTTTTTTTGTAGTTTTTTTTTGGTTTTAACTTTCTTTGATTTTATTTTTAAAAAAGCTAATCACGTTTGTTTGAAAGAAAATGTGGTGCCGATTTGTCCTGGTACCGATTTGTCTTGATACCGAACTGTCTTGGTGCCGAACTGTCTTTTTCAATGGGTGCCGAAATGTCTTGTTACCGGATTTTTGACATCCTCCACCTTACATATTTCTTATTTTTAGGAATAGTGACGATACACATGTGGCATATTCTAGTAATGGATGAACAATAAACTTATATTAAGAGATGTACATATCAGGATCCATATAATTAAAAGAACGATATAAATTGTAATTGTGTATTGGGCTTAAAATGACTAAAAGAAAGAAGAGTTTAAAGATACCAAAGGGATAATCGAAATCCGTAAGTTGAAGAAGAACAGACAACACAATGGCGAAAAGAAAAAGGACAAACAAAGATCTACAAAACATACACTTAAAACAAGATCAACATGAACATGAACCCCACTAAAAACCGGGGATGAACTCTGGTGCTCCGGAAGGGTAGGCAGTTCCTGTTCCACTAGTGGCACCCATCATGTTGATCTAAAAACCAGGTTCTAAGTCGTGAAATATGTGTTTTTCTGGTCTCAAGACAGACCCTAATTTCTACCCATGGCCCCAACGTTTTTATTAACAACCGTGGAAATTTCAGCAGCTGAAACATGGAACGTCAAGCATTCATTGTGCTTGAATAATTAATATTACAGATTGATTTTTAAAATAAATTTCTTTCCTTTGAATTGATTTGATTTGATTTATTGTGTTTAATGCCACTTTCAGCAATATTTCAGCTATATCATGGCGACCAGTTTTAGTGGTGGAGAAAGCCGGAGTACCCGGAGAGAACCACCGACCATGGGCAAGCAACTGGTAAACTTTATCACTTGCAGATGCGAGTCGAGTGCACCCTCTTTTGTAATTTACAAAGCCGGGTGTGAACCCACGTCGTATTGGTGATAGCCTTGTATGAGTTGTTAGGTAATCCAACTGCCTAACTCATTGAGCCACCCGGGCCCCCTCTTTCCTTTGGAAGTTGAAATATTATTTCTAAAGGTACATGTACATGATAAATAAATGTGCTTTTAAAAGGCCTTAAACTGACCACCTTGAATCAAGTGAATATGCAATAGCACTTGCCTGGAATATGTAAAGGATCTGGCATGATTATTCGATAGGAAATTGACAACATTTCTTTATGAACATTGAAAACAACCTTTGTACATGTTATTTATAATGTCAAATGGTTTCTGTCCATTTGAAAAATTGGATTAAAAAAATCCTGCCCTACCTACAGTACTGTACCTACCCTATTTTGTTTGGGCTTAGGTTTAAAATTATATGAGCCTTTTAAATAATATTACATATATGTTTTTAAACTTTAAATTGTTTTCGAAAATTACTCCTAAGTCCTTATCTTTTACTACTGATCAACATATAATAAAACTAAATAACATAATTATCAGAACTGTTTAACATGGTATAATGGTTTCATCATCAACATCATTATTACATTACATTCTTCATCATTAAACCCCAATTTCTAGGTATTGAAACAGTTATAGTTTATCTAAATGAATTGCTATGAAGTTTCTTGAAATCTTCAATTCTTGAAATTTTAGAGTATGTTTTACAGTCATTTGCAAATATTTTTACTAAGCCATCAACAGTCTTTATTAGGAATATCATTAATGCAAAATAAGAAAAGAAATGGAGCATGCATTGTTACATTTAGATCCTGTACGTCCCTTCTATTATCACCTCGCCAACAAAGTTGCGAATGGATATAGTAACGCTACCGTCCGTCCTTCCTTCCGTCGGTCCGTCCATCCGTCCGTAACATCCTTGTGAACACTCTAGAATCAACATCCTTCAATGGATTTCGACCAAACTTGGTACATACTTAGTCCTTAAGATAATCTGAAACCTTAATACCCTTTTGATTTTCATGGTCATAGGTCAAAGGTCAAGGTCACCGGGTCAGATTTTTACCGCATAACATCCTTGTGAACACTCTAGAATCAACATCCTTCAATGGATTTTGACCAAGCTTGGTACATACTCAGTCCTTAAAAGAATCTGAAACCCTATTGATTTTCAAGGTCATAGATCAAAGGTCAAGGTCACGAGGTCAAATTTTTACTGCCTAACATCCTTGAGAACAGTCTATAATCAACATCCTTCAATGGATTTTGACCAAGCTTGGTACCCTATTGATTTTCAATGTCAAAGGTCAAGGTCACTGGGTCAAATTGTTTACCATGTAACATCCTTGTGAACGCCCTAGAATCAACATCCTTCGATGGATCTTGACCAAACTTGGTACATACCTAGTCCTTAAGAGAATCTGGAATCCTATTGATTTTCAAGATCAAAGGTCAAGGTCACCGGGTCAAATATTTAGGCGAGGGGATACGCCACGCTTAGCGTTGCCCTTGTTACAATGTATGATCATTTTGCTATGATGGCTGAAAATTAAAGGCCAGAATTAAAGTTTAACCAAACAATTACAATTTTTGGTAATTTAATAAAGATTTTATTCAACAGAAATGAAAATAAAAGTGAGGAAGACTAACTAAACATTACAAATTGTGAACAAGTATTTCTATTTGAAATTAATGCAGAAACAAAATAAATGTGGATGGTTTTTCAAAATTCTACACTCATAGTTTATTGCTGATGGGGTCAAGTCAGGGGTTATATTTTCAACCAACCAATCAGAAACCTGTGTTAAAAGTGAGAAAGTTTACCAAGTATTACTGACACTAAGTAGCTTTAGGTTTGACTTGATAATTATAAGTAATTTATATAATATTACTGACAGTAAGTGGGCTTTCTCTACATACTTTGACTTCCTACACTGATTAACTAAACCTGGTTTAAGAAAGGATATGTATGTTAACATGTTATGTATAACAGGAAATTGTTGATGGTGGCATTTAGAAACCATTCAATAAATAGTTGTTTTATTTCAGGTTTTTTGGAACATCGTGCTGCTGCAGTTGATGAGCTCCTTCATCCATAGATTATACATCTGACAGTATAATAATATCTGACAGAAAAAGAAATGTAAATAGTGTTTTAATTGGAAATATTCCACATAAATCAATTTATTTAGAATACCCCTCATTTATACCTCATCAGTGGTGTAAGGATTAGTGTGCTTGCCTCGAGTGCGGTAGATCATGGGTTCAAGCCCAGATTGGATCAAACCAAAGACAATAAAATTGGTACGTGTTGCTTCTCCGCTAAGCACGCAGCATTAAAAAGAAAGAGGAAAGACTGGTTGGCTCAGAATCAGGATAATGTGTCCGAGTGGGGTGACATGTCTATCTGCAGACTGTTGTTTCAGTGAGCTAGTACTATAAAAATCGAACTAAGCATGTTGGTCTAGTACAAAGCAGACCTCATCATTGTCTCATTGAAAATTAACTTGTTCTCGCCATGATATAGCTGAAAAATTGCTGAGTTGGAATTAATCAACAATCACTCAATCAATCACCTCCTCCTTTATTATCAAGTTGGTTGTCTCCCATTTGTAATTATATGAATAATAAAAGAGTACATTATCTAATATTTACAAGCTATATTTTTAGCTACACATGATATATGGTATTAATGATCTTCATCATGACATCATGATTGTATGAAAATGACATTTATACTAGTAATAGTGTTTAAAGATCAAGATAAAATTCAGAATTCATAGACACAGATAAAACTGCTTAGTACCACTATAAAGGCAAATTCTGCTGATTGTAAAAGATAACAATAAAGATAAGAAATTGTATCAGTCTTAGCGTTTATAATTGAAAGACGAAGAATATTCATTTGTATACTATGTACCTAATGTCATCTGTGGTCACAAAGCCATTTAAGTATATTCATATTATATTTTACAGGTTTAAAAGATTGGCCCAGTTTGTAAATTTGAAACCAGGAATTTCATTTTCTATTTTTGTTGGAGTTGGATTTCTTTTGTCATTACCCGGTTATATAAAGGATGAAATGTATGTAGAAATTGGTATACAACGAGCTGATAAACGTATCAAAGAGTTGAAAAGGATTGAAGAAAAGGGAAAAAACTCTTAAGAAAAAGTAAGATAACTTATTATTGGTAGCTTTTCATGCATTTATTAGTTTAATTTGACCCTTCAAAGTAAAGTAAACTACATGTAATTGCAAGAGTATAAAAGGAAATTGTAAATAAAAAAAGGAATTTCTGTAAAATAAAGAATGAAAATATTCCACATGTCATGTTATTAAAAAATTGTGATTTTTCTATTCATGTCAGGTGATTTAATTATAAAACACATATAAACTGGGTCTTACTAAATATAGATCTTTATAAACCTTAGATTAGTAATCTTTTTACTGAAAATAGATTATAAAATTCAGCATACAATAGATAATTTTTTTTTTAATTTTTGTTCGGATATTCGGCCAATCAAAATCAAACTTTCATTCGCATTTCAGTTGACAGTGTTGTTGAAGCAAACAAAAAAAGACAACAGAAAGTTAAGGCAGCCGATTTGACACTCTAAAAGAGGATTCATTTTGAACTTTTGGAGAATGTTGAATCAGACAACACTAAGAATTTTCTAGATATAGGCTAGGTTTCTTCATTTTTTCTACATAAAAATCCATTTCTTTATATTTTCAGTTGGTATGGATCAGGCATCACCCAGTTCACAAACAGAAATCAAGTTACAATACATCAACAGTCCAGATATTGTAAATGCATTACACTTATTCTTGAAAATTACCTCATCTTGTCGTAATGGATTCATTAAAATTATCCAGAATTCTGTAGGGGGATGTCATGTGATGACTTCTACTTCCTGTCGTCTATTACAGGCGTTGTCTGTGTCTAAACCTGTCATTTGTATTATTATTTCAGCAGTTCAAGGTCACCTTCAACATTTTTCAGATGGAGGCCATTTTGTTTCCATATTAATATTACAATTGTTAATAAATTCAGTAAAAGTTAACATTTCACCATCATATTTATCAGATTTATATGACAGGTTTTTAACATTAATTATTGAGGATATGACATCAGATGTATCTAGAATTAATTTAGACATATCTAGTCTTCAGCAAATGACAAGCTATATAAAAAGTATAATTGATACCAAACCACTGTGTAAACTTAATCAAAATGACTTGGATTATATATCTCAACTTTTAGTTAAACTATTTGTGAATTATCTCCCTTGTGAAGGCCATACTGGAAGTTGGGAACAGAACATACACTTCATATGTGATGATGGACATTCAGTTTCTTGTTCAAAACTGATTCATGGAATTTTGTTAATTGGCTATCAAATACCAAAAAAGATGAAAGAAAATTTTGCCAAAGTAGATAAAAAAATTGGTGTAGTCGTGGTTACAATATCTATGACTGGGGATACAGAAGAAATGATTGACACAGAATATGAAGTAAATGATGAAATTTCAGCAGACGACACCATGTTACGTAGAATTATAAGCTACTGTGACCGATGTATTGAGGAAGATGTTCAAGTTGTATTTTGTCAGAAAGTAATTCATCCCAGAGTGAAAAGTCATTTATATAAACACAATATTTTTGCTGTAGATCGTGTTGGTGCTCAGATGATTCCATACATAATCAAATTAACAGGTAAATGTCATTAAGTTGATTCCATACATAATCAAATTAACAGGTAAATGTCATTAAGTTGATTTCACAAAATAAAGCAGTTGTTTTGACCGACAGACTTGTCAGGTGTTGTTTCAATTCTAAAATGACACATTTGTAACATCAATCTGTCATCAATTTAATTTTAGTCCTGTGACAGAAAATAGTTAGTGTAATCCATTTGTCAAGTCTTACATTGTACACAGGGTTTAAATTGTATACAGGGTTTATATTGGAATTTACAAAGTAATGGTCAATAATTCCATCAATCACAAAATAACATCTAACAAGAGATATCGACAACTATTGCCAGAAAAGGACAACGGCAATCATTTTAGCTCATCTGGCCCATAGGGTCAAGTGAGTCATTGTTATCACTTAATTTGTGTCCATTGTTTGTTGTCCATAACTTTTATTTTTTCAATAGTTTTGATGGTTCTCAACATTTTGATTGTTTTTGTTCCATTTAGAAATTCAACATGGGTGCTAGGGCTAATTATACCTTCTGATTGGTTAAAATTCTTTCTTCTCAGAAATGATAGAATTGTTACATTGTATGAATGTTCCATGGATATTCATCTACAATATGTTGGTTTTTCTTGTCTATTGCATACCATGATACATTTTGTTCTACCACTGGCAGACATAAATTAACATATGGAAAATGAATAAAAAAAGGTTTTGCATTTGTCTAGTATAAAGCATGCATTATAATAATCTTATTAAGTAAATTATTCTTGCCACAAAATTGCTCCCTTGGTATTATACAGCAATCACACACTCACTGAAATGTATTGATCAATCATTTATATGTAAATTAATTATTTTCCCTAACAGGGTGAACATAATTACATGTATTGCATTATATTAGTCCACTGGAAACATTTCACTTTTATATTTAGGTGCATGTTCTTCGAGGTGCTTCTCCTTTTCTGAGTCTGACAAGGGTTACTTGAATACTGTTGAGCAACAAATCATAAACAAAAAGAGTTATCTTTTCCTTAAGACAGAGTCATCACCAGTAGCAACACTTTTATTAACAAACGATCATGAAGAATCAGTCCAAGAATTGAAGGTAAATTTTGATATTATAATACTATAAGTATACAATCAATATTATTCTTCAGATAAAACCATTCAGTAAAATAAAAAAGTATATTTTTAGCTCAACTTTTTGAATGAAAAAAGTCGAGCTATTGTTGTCACTCTGATGTCAGCGTCTAGGTCGGTTAAGTTTTCGGTTAAGTTTTTTGTCAGAGTCCATTTCTCAAAAACTATCAAAGGTATCCATTTGAAACTTGGAATACTTGTTCACTATCAAAAGAAGAACCAATTACAAGGCAGATGACACTGTGATTTGTATATCCAGAGTTATCTGCCCTTGCTTCGATATAGTACATAGAAATTAGGGATATTTTTTTTTTTAATTAAAAGTTCTCAATAACTATCAAAGCTATTAACTTAAAACTCAATACACTTGTAGAAAGTGTTGACCCCAATCTGTTGACAAGCGAAGACAACTTCATCCAGCATTTTATTTGAGTTATTCCCCCTTTTTGACTTAGAATTTCTTAAAAAAATATAATTTTTCAATAATTATGATAGGTATTGAAATGAAACTCAACATACCTGTTCACTATCAAATGGGGGACCCATTACAACAAGGCAGGTGACCCTGTGATTTGTATATCCAGAGTTATCTGCCCTTGTTTCAACATTGTACATAGAAATTTAGATATTTTTTTTTAATTAAAATTTCTCAAAACTATCAATGCTATTAACTTGAAACTCAATACATTTGTAGAAAGTGTTGACCCCAATCTGTTGACAAGAGAAGACAACTCCATCCAGTATTTTATTTGAGTTATTCCCCTTTTTTGACTTAGAATTTCTTTAAAAAATGCAAATTTCTCAATAATTATGTAAATTGCTTGCAGTTTAATATCAGATACAAAAAAGTCGAGCGTCCAGCACCCGTGGGCGGTGCTCTTGTTTATTTCAATTGCAGGAAGAAAAGGCTCACTGTTCTACCTATTTCTAAAACTTGCACAAATAAATTTAAGACTTCCAACAATATACATATAAATTCTCTTCGACAGGCTGTGTGTTCAAGTGCATTACATTCCATGGAAAGACTTGTTTACTCATCTTACGTACTGCCAGGAGGAGGATGCTGGGAAATGAAGACAAGCTATTGTCTTAGAAGCAAGGTTTGAAATCTTACATCTTGATCCAAATTTAAATTGTTTATATATCAAATGTCAGGTCTTTTCTGGAATACTGGATTTTACTGTTACAACCGAGGGATTTAATGTTTGGTGGATTTTTTTTGTTAAGTTATAATTTCAATAATGTCATGTAGTTTTTTTTTTTTTTTTTAAAAGACTGCAGAAAAAAAATTAGTAGTCGAGGATAGATGTTTTTACATCTTTATCCTATTAGTCAGTATAGCTGGGTTCTAACTGAGTGCACACAGGTCACACAAACTTCCAGTATAATCTAATGACAATATCATTGTGATAAGATCCTTATTACTGACATAACTTATAAATTAGGATGTCTGAAATCATGTTTGAATACAAATAAAAGTTATACACACTTGACTTTCTAAAATTGTTTTATAATTAACGGTAAAAGTATTATGAAAAGAAAGTTTAAACAGGGATGGTCAACAATTCTACCAATATCAACAAAACAAACAACTGTATCTCGCCTATAGAAAGTTTAAACAGTGATGGTCAACAATTCCACCAATATCAACAAAGTGATCAAATACTTCTAGGCTCAAATCAATGAACACAAAAAAGACCATGACTTATGCTGATGAAAATCCATGACCTGGCTTGAGACAGGCTAAAAAATGTGGCAGGTTACACCAATTGATTGGATAGCAACCCTCCACTCTTGATAAATAGAGCTCCAACTGTAATTCAGATATAAACAAACAATACAAAACCTACAGATATTCTCTTCTGTACAAAAAGATATAAACAAACAATACAAAACCTACAGATATTCTCTTCTGTACAAAAAGATATAAACAAACAATACAAAACCTACAGATATTCTCTTCTGTACAAAAAGATATAAACAAACAATACAAAACCTACAGATATTCTCTTCTGTACAAAAAGATATAAACAAACAATACAAAACCTACAGATATTCTCTTCTGTACAAAAAGATATAAACAAACAATACAAAACCTACAGATATTCTCTTCTGTACAAAAAGATATAAACAAACAATACAAAACTTACAGATATTCTCTTCTGTACAAAAAGATATAAACAAACAATACAAAACCTACAGATATTCTCTTCTGTACAAAAAGATATAAACAAACAATACAAAACCTACAGATCTCTTCTGTACACAAAGACCACACACTAACACAAAACAGGAAAACAAGATAAATGTGGACAGTACAAGCAGGGTCAATGAATGCTCATAGGTGGTTAACTGCTACTAGCCAAGAAAATACAGTCTGTTGGATAAACACCATTAATCTTAATAATATAAAAAAAAATCATAATTGTTATTTCTAAGAGGTGTAATATCAATACATATACAGCTAAAGAAATTGGGGTCATCATGGTTGTAATCATATGGTAGTTGGATTAATAACTACATATGCAATCAGTGCCTATCACCACTAACGTGATTATTCTGCTCAGGCGAGATGTACTCTATACAACGTTATGTCATAAAGTTTGTCCATGGTTTTTTTCAGGTACTCTGGTTTCCTCCACAAATAAAAATGACCGCCACGATATAACTGAAATATTGTTGGAAGTAGCCTTATAATCACCATAAACCAATTGCAAACCTGATTTAATTGCTAGTTGAATCTGTATTCTGTAGGTTGCAAATAATTTTATTACTAGATTGTATTTATTTACAGGTTATGTCTGATATTGACAACCTAATTGATGAATACAGCTGCTCTAAATACAATATCATGTCAGCTTTAGACGTTTGTTGCAATAGTTTACAGAATATAGCCAAGTCACTTCTAAAAGATTCTGAAGAAGGAAAGACAGACCATATCTACCACCATTATTGGAGAGTTCCAAAGGAAGTTCATGAAGGGGAGACAACTTGTAGTTGTGGTATATTTTGTGCTGACAGTTCTACATTAGTTGACATACATAGTAAAGAATTTGTTCACTCAGTAACTTATAATATACAAGAAAATTATAATACATCTGTATTAGAGAGGACGATAGTTACAGATCAACTAGCCATGTGTTTGAATGCAGTGAAAACTTCCTTTCTCACTGCTAATTCTATTTTATCAACAAACTTATATATTTGTAATGGAAGATGATTTATGGAACATTTCAGCGAATGTTATATATTGTTGAATTGTGATGAAAATAAATACGAAATATTTGATTTTTACTGAAGTGTCAGATGTTGCATCCAAATATTTTCTTATTAAATTTTAGTTTGGAGATGAAATCTAGACTTCATTGAACATTGAACACAAATTACATATGAGTAATCAAGTGAGCGATACAGGCTCAAGTGAGCCTCTAGTTGTATTTATATACAAGATAAAGTTGGTTAATAATGTCATATGATTTCTGGTCTGGTCCTTGTTTCATTTGGGTTCTTTGATTGATTGATTGTTGGTTTATTAATGTCCTATGTTTTCTGGTCTGGTCCTAGTTTCATTTGGATTCTTTGATTGATTGGTGGTTTATTAATGTCCAGAGGCAAATATTGCAGGTATATTCAGGATAAAAACAATTTCAACAATACAAAAAAATATATGGAAATGTCAAATGAGGGATAGGTGACAAAATGATTTTTAGCTGCCACTGGTAAAGTACAAAAATGTATGGAGATTTGGATAAGGATGAAAAATTTAGCCTTATGGTTGTGGCTACAATGCATCTAGACTGGTTGGCTAGGAATCAGGATAACGTGTCTGGGCGGGGTGTAGCGTCTATTCACAGATTGTTGTTTCTGTGAGCTAGTACTATAAAAATCCATGCGTGTTAGCCTAGTGCAAAGCGGACCTCATCATTATCTCATTGAAAAGTAACTTGTTCTCGCCATGATATAGCTGAAAATTGTGAGTTGGCATTTAACAGCAATCACTCACAATTCTTCTACTTTATTTATGCGATCACAAATATTTTGCAGTCATATTATGTCTGTCATTGTTGGTCAGCTGTAGACAACTGTGGGCAATAACTTTTCTATTTGACAGATTCTTCTGAAATTTTAAAAATTATCATTCACACATAAAGTTTAGAAATGATTTGGGGGATTGTAGCCCTACAGTTTCCAAAGAAGAGGCCCCAAGATACAAACAAGGTTATTTTCAGTACTTAAAAAGCATTTATTGTTCATCTGTTTTTGATTAGATTTTTTTAATGAATTCTTTAAGAGAATCCCCTTCAGGAAAAATTTATTTTGATAAACATTCAATTGATTAATGTATCAATAAAAATAAAAGGCTGTTGGCCACTGGTCCCCCAAAGCCACGCAAAAAATAAATGCGATTGCAATTCTCATTTTTTCCACTTGTTAAATTGTAAAAAAAAAAACAGCAATACTGAACTGACTTAGAGATATCTAAAGTGATCTACAAACCAAATTCATCAAATTTGCAGTATAAGAAATGTGGGCAAGGAGGCATCAAGGTTATATAGTTTAAAGTACAAAAATGGGAGTAACTCTGATAAGATTTGTCGAAAAATTGACATAGAATTTCACATGACATATTACATACCAAACCTAGCCTCAATTGGACTCTTTGTTCACAAGTAATCATCTGGAAACCAAAAAATTAGCAATTTTGAAGTAAAAAAGGGGGAGTAACTCGGGTTAGATTTGTCGAAAAATCATAATTATCGAAATTTACCTAGATATTCATGAGATACACTTGCATACCAAACCTAGTTTCAATCTGACTTTTTGTTCACAAATTATAATTTGGAAACAAAAAAATTAGCAATTTTGAAGTATAAAAAGGGATGTAACTCTGGTATGATTTGTCGATAAATGATCGCTATCGAACTTGACCTAGATATTCATAAGATACACTTACATGCCACACCTAGCTTCAATCTGACTTTTCATTCACAAGTTATCATCTGGAAACCGATTCGGGACACACAGACGAATTATAAAAAGGGATGTAACTCTGGTAAGATTTGTCGAAAAATGATCGCTATCGAACTTGACCTAGATATTCATGAGATACACTTACATACCAAACCTAGTTTCAATCTGACTATTTGTTCCCAAGTTATCATCTGGAAACCAAATATTTAGCAATTTTGAGGTATAAAAAGGGGCACAACTCTAGTAAAAATTGTCATTATCGAACTTGACCTAGATATTCATAAGATACACTTAAATGCCACACCTAGCTTCAATCTGACTTCCTTCACAAGTTATCATCTGGAAACCAATTCGGGACACACGGACGCACGACACCCATTTCTATAGTCCCCTTCGATGAAGCATCGGGGGACAAAAAATTGTACGAGGTTCAAGTAAATAGTACTTACAGATAACAAAAAAATAATTTGACTTCAATGTCGTTTTTTTTTATCCTGTACATGTACTTACAAAAACTGACCAGGAGTATTGCTTGATAGAACACCAATTCATAGGTATTTAATTAAATATCAATACATTGACAAGCTTTACTTCACTGAATCTAATTAAAATTAGAACTTAAGGGCTCCTTTTCTGATATGTTCAAATAAGCCTTCATGTTTCACATTTTTGTGCATGTCCAGCAGCTTCAAATGTCTGATTTATTTGAAGTGCGAGAGGAAGCAGTGGTTCGTATATTAATATTTGTGTTGTTTGGTATTATTATCATCAACCATCGTAACTTTACCTGTATATCTCATCTGGAACATAGGGACAGGTGAAGTCTTGTCCTCAGATTGTAGCATTATATGTCGGTAAACTTTTCATACTTTTTTTTTCAGAAACCACTATGCCAAATATGGTAGAAATGTTACTTGTATGAGCTTGACATTCTACGTGATTTTCGTTCCATTTTGAAATTCAACATTTACTGCTAGTTATGCTTTCTGATATAGGGCCATGTATGTGAGTTATTGTCATCACTTCTGACCATTTTCTATTTTTTTTTTTTTACATTTCAATAATTTTCTCAGAAATCTTGGCACAAATAAATCAAATTTGCAAGAAATGGTATTCAAATGGTCCTTAAAATTGTGAGTTTTATTTCAATCCAAAATTTAAGCTGGTTGCTAATGCAGTTATAAGGTCAGATTGGTAGAAATTTCAAATATCTTTTTCAGAAACCACATATGTGATGGAATTACTAGGAGTTTCTACAAATTTGTGAATCTTTAGTTGATAAGAAAACCAAGATGAGGGCCACAGTAGGACAAGGTTAAAAGACAACTCTATGGGGAAACATTTTAAAATCTTCTCTGAAACCAATTTTGATTTGGATGTACAAAAATGTATGTAATGTGTTTTTTCTGTTGATTTGAAATCTAAAATGGAGGCCACTGCAGGACAGTTCAAGGGTTTCAACAATTTTTCAGTTGTAGTGTGGCGGTCAATTTCATTGGTAGAGGAAACCGGAGTACATGGAGAAAAACCTCCGACCTGCCACCGACAAACTTTATCACATAATGTATCATGCAAGTACACCTCTCCTGAGTGGGATTTGAACTCATAACATTAGTGGTGATAGGCACTGATAATGCATAGGTAGTTATAAATCCAACTACCACTTAAGTAAAAAAGGTTGATCTGAAATCCATTATCACCATTGAAGAACATAGCCTATAGGACCACACTGCACCTGTAATAATCAGACAAACATCACTGGATTATTTTATTGGTTCAGGTAAGGACTATATGCGGGATAGATCATACTGAAAATAGGATCTGAAATGTTAAGAACTTCTGTTGAAGTGGTACTGGACAAACTGTGCTTCAAGTATTCCAGTGTAATTTGTCGATCAGTTGTGGTTTTCAAGTTAACTTGTTGACTTGCTGCCCGAGGCCTAGTCCTTAATTTGGTGATGATAAAATGAGAGAAATTCTGCAAATTGAACTAGCGAGGAAATGATTTATGCCAACACTTTTTTTGCTAGACATTTATCTTTGTTTTGACAAAGTGTTTCATCAAATTGTTGAAATTTCAATGCGAACAAATTGTGTTCCTCCTTCTTTGTTTCTATGGTGCTATGAATCTCAATTGATGGCAACATTTCAAAAAGATCCTATTGACTGTTTAATCTTTTATTTGTGTGCCTGTCCCAAAACAGGACTTTGATTTCCTTCAGCATACATGTATGTTGTGGTCTTATTTGTGTTCACTTTGTTAATATTGGTGAAGTTGTCGACCATAAATATTTAAACTTTCTTATCATAAAATAAATGTAGAATCCCATTAATCGGTATAACCCTGCCACAAATTTGTACCTGTCCTGAGCCACGACATACAGTACAGTCAGAGACATAGCGTGATAAATCACTGTGATAGACGTATCACTCTTCTTAGTGATACTGATATATCTTTTGATCTGTTTAATCTATTTACTTATTTTGATAAGCCTTTTGGGTGATGGTAAGTAACACTCTAAATGTAACAGAAATTTTGAAAATATATTTAATAGAACAAAAGATATATCCAAATTACTACGATGAGTGATATGTCTATCACAGTGATTTATCACGGTATGTCTCTGACTGTACTGTAGATTTCCATAGTCATATATGTCATTGTCGTTTTTGTGTTCATTGATTTGAGGTGAGAGGTAGTTGTTTGTTTTGTTGACATTGGTTCACCAATTACATCGCTGTTTAAACTTTCTTTTCATATGTAATGCATTAATTCTAGGAACATATGCTTATAATATCATTACATAAATACTCCTGTACAAGTTCGTGCTATAGGAAGCCATATATTATTCATATTATTTTATTACTTTCGCCTTTCAATTAAAACAGTTTGCGAATGAATTGAACTTGACAATATGAACATTTATAATTATATGCAAAGGAATATTATATGATACTAAAGACACCTTCTGTGATACAATTCAAAACACAAAAGTCAACATCACATAAATTTCATTTGAACAAGTACACACAAAAAAATGATGTACATTTGTAGATGTTTAAAAATATCATTAAAAAATTCTATTGTGAATGAAAAACATGGAAGTCAGATATCATGATAATTATGAAAGGCAACTAATGACAATCAACCAACTTGGTTTAGAGATTAAAATGTCAAAACCTAATAAGAGGATGAATGTCCTAGTGGTGATAAATGACAAAAATTTCAATTGTAATGACTTCCATCTTGGATGGAAGGTCTGTCAGGCATACATTAATGTAGTTAGCAACCCAATTAGTACCATATTGGTTTTGTGCACAACGAGAAAGTGGTGAAAAAAATCCTGATTTCTCAAAAATTTAACAATGAATTATCTTTACATATAAGGACATATGGACATGTTTTGTGAGATCCACCATTTTAAAATGACCTTTGGTTTTTGAGCACCCTAACACACAATATTCTGATTCAATTAGAAAGGTATACATGTGTAGAATTGTAAAATAAAATACACGTGTATTTCTGACGCTCCATGTGAAAGTCGCCATCTTATCATTGTCTCAAGTGTACATTAAACTCTCCCCTGGAAGTGTGTGTTTGCCTAAGAATTGCACCAACAAACTTTGTCTTCAATTAGCATAGTACATTTGTACATGTTAGCTGTTGAACCGTAGCCCTTTATGGTCCTTTTTCCGCAGCTAAGTACAATGTACATGTAGTTTCTTATGAAAATAAAAAAAAAACCAGAGAAGTTATCAGGACAAACAACACTTAAGTACTACATTGTATATGATGGAAAAAAAATTGGAACAAGTTGGTCTAATACACAAAAATGTACCAAGTCATTTAGAGCTTGGTCAATTTGGCCCACAATTGAAAATCTGCAGTCAATGAATCAACTTTTTTTGGGCATGTAATTTCCCCCCATTTCTCATTGCCTTTGTGTTAATTTATTTAATGTAACATAACAAAACTATATTAAACGACTTCAAGATTAGGACGTTCAAAAATCAACTTGCTGCACAGTAAAATAATGACGCTGGTATTTTTGTTTTCATAATTTTCTCTTCTAAAATCTTGGAAGTCAATTCATCTCAATATACAACTATGTGAAACATTAATCAAGCGTTCCTTCATGAAATGCATATCCATCACGTGAAACATTAATCGAGCGTTCCTTCAAGAAATGCATATCCATCACGTGTGTCTAATACAGTATCCAAGTCCTTTCTTTGAAGTGTTTTTCTCTTGCAGTTGATTGTACTAACAACAGCATCCTTTGAAAGAGCACTTATAAAAAGTTCTGTAGCTTTTGTTAAAGTAATAATAGCTTCTTGGCTCGCCAGAGTAACAGCCGGATCACTCTTCATAATTACTTTAATTCTCGATAAAGGAAGTTGTACGAGTCTTTCATTTGAACATTGAGCGGGAGAACTAGGCGCTTGTTCAACAAGTTTTTCAGTAACATCATCATTTTGTTCTTGTGCCAGTTGTGGTGGTTGTGTTTGTGAATCTGTGGTTGCGGTGTCGTTGAAACTCGATTTATTTACTACCGATGTTTCTAGAATTCCAGATTCAGAGAATCCATTATTTGTTGTATTACCCTCATATTCTATTATATTGTCTTGTTCGTCATTTTCTTTTTCTGGTGTTAATTCTGTTTGAGAGTTTACAGTTTCCACTATCCCTTCCTCTCCCGCCATTTTTGTGTAAAATCCGAATCGTATACGGTCTTTATGTCGAAATTTACACATTGAGTTTAGAGCGTTTGTTATTGTTCCTTTATGAGTTAAATATGCTGTTTAAGTTTTAGTTTCAATCGCAGTTCATAATTATTGTCAATAATGCGTTATTTTCATTTAAAGGAAGATTTTCTAACTCGGGTTTTACAATGTCCGTTTCCGTTGTTGTAAACTTTTAGAATCATAACTGGATATCCGGGTTTTGGAACCAGCATTTTTGTGAACTTCAAACCATGTAAGATTTGCTTTTAAATGAACATTTTATCCGAAAAGTTCTGTGATCATTTATCAAACGTCGTACTGTTGTTTTTATTCAAGGAATAGCTCAATCATTGTTTCTTTTTATACCTTATCAATGATCTGACGCAACCAATCAATCGCATGCACAGTCATGTTAGACTGATTGCTAATTTCGTTGAGATTTGTCTGTCTGAGCTACTTTTTGTTTACGGGGTTGTAAAAAAAGGGGTACAGGTCAACTCGTACCTTTACCAACTCGTACCCTACCAACTCGTACCCAATTTAACAAATCGTACCCAATTTTTACCAACTCGTACCCTACCAACTCGTACCCAATTTAACAAATATAAAAATTGTTGTAAACACAACTGCAGACTTCTTGATAATTGTTTAACACAGAAGGCTTTGAAAATTGTTTGAAAAATAATTAATTTCTGTACATAGGTTGCCTGATCACGTAATAATTGTTTACTGATTGGAACTGATTACTACTTCAAAGGAGTCGCTATAGTTTTGAAATAAATTAATAAAACAACAATATAAAGGTGCATACAATTAATTTGCATTGTTAACTTAAACAACAAGCTGATATTAAAGGCGGTATCAAGAACTTCAAATGCCGATGAGTTACGCTTGTAAAAGCATAAACTTTCTTCGGAAGGAACTATATGGCTTTATTCTTATGAAAACCAAGCCAAAAGAAATGATATATGAGGTTGCAGCTTTCAATATGCAATCGATTCACAACCATGGCTCGCCCACGTTGTATCGTATGTAAGAAGACAGTTACAGTACGTCAGCATGCTCTACTGTGTGAAAATTGTGACCAATGGCAGCACCGCTTATGTGATACTGGTAAGCATTATTTATTTTATTTCACGAATTTTTTAATTTTATTATATTG
>MJUT01054201.1:121381-143126 GCA_002080005.1 Gigantidas platifrons | reverse complement strand
CAGTAAAAGAACAAGTGTTTAATTTTATGTGGGATGGGATTAATTGGAAAAAAAAGGGGGGGAGGAAATATTTTGCTGACAAATAACCGATAAAATGAATTATATGAATATGTTTTTTTTCACACTCCCTTAAAAAAAATAATTCTACTTAAAGTAACCATGCATGGATGGTGACGCACAACTCCAAGTAATGATAATTATTATAGATCATTTTAATTTACATGCATTTTAAATGTTCCTTTATACGAAAATCATACCCGTTCATATTTTGTGCAGTTATTGGTGACCGATTCATATATTAGATAAAAATTCAATATAAACATACAAACACATCATAGCATAAAAAACTGCTTATAAATCAGTGCCGGGGATATTTTATAGAATAATTTTATTTAAAAAAAATGTTTTGTTGTGCTATGGAAATGAAACTAGGTTGCTAAGAAAGATGGTTTATGGTGTTTAACGCCCCTTTCAGCAATATATCGGTCAGTTTTATTGGTGGAGAAAACTGCAGTACTCGGAGAAAACCACTGACCTGTCACAAATCACTGACAAACTTTATCACATAATGTTGTATCGAGTATACCTAACTAAACGGGAAGAATTGTTATCGTAAGTGTAATTTTAGTCGTAAGATTAAAATTTGTCGTAAGATAATCTATGTGAAAAGGACTTAGGAATTGTCGTAAGATAATCTTAAGTGAAAAAGTTAGGACTATAGTTACGAATTTTTGTGAAAAGAGCTACTGGTTTCCTGTTTGCTGTACAACTAAATATCATACGCAACGAAAAAGCAACGGTCTTCTTTTGCAAATTAAAAAAAATAATGTTTTCGATTCTTGGAACATTTTAAAGTGGTCCAGATCTTTGCATTTATTATAAGAATGTACATTACAGAGATGTCCATATTAATCTATATCATTTTATTGGTACAGTATGCTTGTTGAATTATATGTACACTTAGATGAAATCGGGGCCGTAGCTATAGTCCGACAGTCCGATAGTCCATACGAAAAACAGTATATATAGGCCATATAAGGACAAGGAGATGAACCTCTGTACGCACCCCCAGGTAGATAAAAGCTATAGAGTTATTCTGAAATATACGATAGGATCTTTGTGATAAAAGAAAACTACCTACAATTCAGGAATACAATAAAGGAAAAGGCCATGGTCTTAACAAGTTAGCGTGAAAATTTAAATGACAGTAAATAAAAGACATTTGTGTTAATGAATGTTAAAAATAGTATAGAATAAGGTAGAATTTGATGATTGAAGTTGCCTGTAGCACCAAATAATGGGGAACGCCATTTTTCAAAACTCTTCAATGTGGAGGAGACAAAAGCCATAATCCATTCTCGGATTTATCCTGCCCGTGACGTAGTAAAAGTCGGTACATATCAGCATTGTATCAGTTGCAATTTTATCATTAAAAATTATGTAAATCGTAAAATAACGTCGTATATATATCTTTTGATATTTACAATATCGTTATGACTTCATGTCAAGCATTTTATTGCACTAACGAAAGGGAAAATGTGAGAATATTTTTTTTTTTTGATAATTACCGGTCACGTAAAACATGAAATTATACGTAGAACACCACCCCCCCCCCCTTTTCACCGTACAAATAAACTCCTTTGTTTTATGAAAATGTAACATGGGATGGGTATATTAAGAACAAAATTAGAACGATATACAATTATAAACATTGTATTGCAGTTGATCTGATATTAAAACATAACCAAACGGGCACGATGTTGAAAAGAGTCAGATACATGTTATTTATTCAACTAACATGATCTGACTGCGTGACGTCACATGAAGAGGTGTCATGGCCGCTTACAGTACGACAGGAAATTCCAAATATTCATATTTTTAATTAGGCATATTAATGTTAATAAAGGTGTTTTTTGTTTAATAATTAGTTATTTACAAATAAAAAGTTACAATGTATTGAATTATAACAATTGTTCAACTGACTGGCCTTTTCCTTTAAGCAATCAATCAATCAATTCGCACACATTATTGTATCTAGCTCTATTGATGTGTCGACATTGCTTTTTAACATAAATATTCCATGATAAAGGGCGGGGGACACTGATACGCTCTTCTTTTTGTCTTTTCCTTTTTTTTTGTATTTCTTTCTTTGTATTCATTTATTTCATCTTTCTTTTCAATAGTGAATTTTCTTGGCTGGACTCGGCTACACGCTACTTGAATAAAGTCTGAAGTCGTCGCTACTAAAAAATATACGGGATACTTACACTACCGGTTCATCATGACTGGATCCAGGTTTTTATGGAGTCCGTGTTCATACATTTGTATGTGGTTTTTTTTAGTTCTTGTGTGGCCCTGCCAATTGTTTGTCTGTCTATGAGATCGTGTTTCCGATGTTCTGGACCTTTCTTTGGTGAGTAAATGGTTCGGTTTCTGGACCCATATTACACATGTTATAGTGTTAACTTTCAAAGAAATAAAGCATTTGTCGGACTGTCGGACTATCTGACTGTCGGATTATAGGTCGGACCCCGATGGAATCAAGTGTCTGTGATTTTGAAAGGATAAAGATTCATAATCTAGATAGACCCTTTATCATGACATGCATATGGAGAATACATGGTTCTAAACCCTATATTTTTAGGTGGAGTTTGGTTTTTCACTTTTTCATTTGGAGGGGGTGGGTGGGTGGTCTGAGCCAAATGAAACTAACTTCATTTGAAAAAAACTGTCACATTTTGAGACGATCCCTAACGTCCAGCGAGCAGTATTTCAGCCATATTCAGGATGAAAACAAGTTTACAAACAAAAAATCAGAAAGAGGGCCCTGGGATGGGTCAACATGGGAAACGACTTTTTACTGCTATGTTGGGTAGGGTCTGAAAATTTAGCCGAGGCAGGGGCCCAATGGCCTCCTCTTAACGAACTCTGCCGGGGGATCTTTAACGTGCAAAGAGCGTGGCATTCTCTCAACACGGGACCTCGGTTTTCCTTCTCTTCCAAAGAACAAGTTGGTCAAACTTTTATTCCCCGAGATTCCAACGGGTGACCCTGATAGTCGCCTTCTACGATAAGCGCAAGTATGGTGCCTATTATAACCCCCGACACATCCTCTGGGAGAGGGAACATTACGTTTAGCGCTTAGCGATAAATTCAGCAAAAATGAAGTCTAATGGTAGCAACATTATATAGACGCACGTCCCATCGGTAAATGCAAGCATTTTCACATTTGCATTGAGATCAGAAATTGAAATTCGACGGATTGACCGCAGACCCCCTCTGGATCCGCTACTTTAAACCAAAAACATGGATTGTTTACTTGCTAATTCAATAAACGAAACGGAACCGTAAAGTCTTTAAAGTGACGAGAAACAAACCGTTTCGTTTCGTTTTGTTCCTTGTAATAGTAGTCCCCATTCCTAACTGATCCAAAAGGTAATTAAACATGCATGTACACATGTATGTACCTGCCGAGCGTACGATTTTTCTATTTCCCAACTAACTGACATCCCGAAGACTATTACAAGGAAAGAATCTAAACCAGAAAAGGAAACTAGTAAAATGGTAATACAATGTAGAATTTAGTCCCCCACCGTGACGAACTGTCATATCGGACTAATGGGTTGTCGGACTAATGTGTTGTCGGACTAATGGGTTGTCAGACTAATGGGCTGTCGGGCTAATGGGCCGTCGGACTAATGGGCAGTCGGACAACCGGACCCTCCCCCCTTGTGTTATCACTTTGAAAAGTCTCTTGACGAACCATTACTTTTCGCGGTCGTGCCAGAAAGCTTTCGAGACGTTTCGTCCACACTTAGGTTCGGCCATAGTACGTTTCGTCCACAAACCATTTCGGCCATAGTTTATATTTAACTGTTTGAAGAGGGCGTTTCTCTAAATTAAATTGTTAGATTTTTCATAAGTATGGATGAATGAAACTGAGTGTCGTAGCCTGTACTTTTGTATGGATTCTTAGGGGAATTATTTTTATTGTAATCATGGTAATATACACATATCATATTGACTTTGAGGTGACCGACCATAAATGTGTATTGCTTAATATTCTGTGACCATTTATGTCTCAGGTTCTGGTAAGTGTGGATCCTTGGTTATACACATGTAGTCTGTATTTTTGCATGGATTCTTCTGGAAAATATTGTGTATTGCTTCATCTGTGATCATTTATTTCATGATTTCAACATCTTTTGGTTATTGGTCTTCCAATACGATTTTATCTCAGTGCACTGATGAAACATAAATTGTCGAAATGGCCATGCAGAATTTAATTTTCCTGCAATTTCGGTACTTTGTTATTTTCGTAAGTATGGATTCAGTGTGTATCATCTGTACACGGGAAATAGCTACCACGGAAGCGTAGGATAATATTTTACATTCACAACAGGTAAGAAATAATAGAATTTTAAGGATTAAAGCTGTATATTTTAATAACTTGGCGTTTATTATAGGTCCGGGAATAGTATTTCGTGACATTTAACGAACACTTTACAAGATCAGGCCAGTAATTGATTAAAAATCGAAACATGTGTGTTACTAGTACTTACGAAACTTGCTCATTCCTGGCATTTAAAGATGATACTAAGAGTCACTAATGCATTTGTCAATCATAAACTACGGATACTAGTACATTATGTATATGGTTCAATCAACATAAACAACTAAGTATGACCGGAAACTGATTTCATTTTTGCATCATTAAAGAGAAATCGGATACTTTTTACGATCAGAAAGTGTACGGGTTTTAGCGACGTAGCTATAACCCGTACACGAGCACATTATTTTCGGCTAAAACCCGTACACTAACGTCGATATTAATGTTGTAATATTTCCAAATCCAATTACCAGTGTATCAAGGGGATATAATTTCAGATGTTTCGTCACTAAATTTTACTTTTCCTGTTACGTTTTATTCATGGAAAGCGTCTACATCATTTTATTTCGTAAAATTTTGTGAGGGAAAGTTGTTTTCTGAAGTACTAGCTGAGCATTATCACACATCAAACAATTTTAAGGAAGTTCCTTTATTTTATGAGCCCAAAAAGTATAAGCGGTATTTATCTGGAATCTGCCATATTAACAGTTTCAATGAAAACTTTGTGCTTTCGCAGTAAAACGACTTCTTACTTACCTTGACAACTTGTAAATTGGTGTGTTACGCTTCAGTGGTAGCTATTTCCCGTGTACAGATGATACACAGTGGGGTTGAGAAATTGAGTGTCATACTAGCCGGTACTTTTGTATGGATATTCATATTTTTATTTCAGGTCAAGATTGGTTTATACCATGCCGATTATATATATATGTGTATACATAAGAACAATGTTGTTTTGATATTTTTATTGTTTGTAATTAAATGAAACACTATTAAACACTCATACCAACAAGCAAGCACTAAAGATCAAAATGCACTAATTTCAGTCATTTTTCTGGCATACTCAACACTCATACTACTTGTTACAATCATTAATTAATATTACTACTACACAAAGTTCAGAAAGTTCATGTGAAGCAAGTTGACTTCGATTCGAAATCAGAGTCTGGTAGGTCTTCTGGGTGCTAACCCAGCTGGCGAATACATGTGACCAACAGACATAAGAAAGTCGGAAGTGGAAATAAGTTTATGGTCGTACAGGTCCCAAAAGCTGGTCAGGCGCCCTTGCATTTTCTTGTAGGTGTCACGCTGGTATGTTATGTAGGTAATGTAGATGTGCATGTACGATTTTAATTGTCATTTGACCATCTTTCGCCATTTCCTGTTGCTTTGCTCACACTAATTCTAGTTTTATTCTGTATCAATATTACATTTTTGTTATTTTACTCTTATTTACTCTGTTGTTGAACCATGTGTTGGTCAGGGAGGTCCTGGATTGCTTGATGGCTGCTGAAGCTGAAGTAGCTGGTTGAAGGCTGGCTGTATGTGGTCAGAAGGGAGATATGGCAAGGCAAGCAGTTTACGTACGAATAGGTGTACACTCTCCTTCTGGTCGTAGGCAGTCTTTAGACCCAACTTAGCGACTTTTCTCATTACCGCTTGGCACCAGTGGATATTAGGATATCTATTTGTTAATCATAATGTACCTGAATGGTGTAGAAGTAGCCATCACTGCTTACAAGTCTCTTGGCTCTCCTCTTGGTTCCAGTCTCGACTACCTCGAAAGTGACGGGCTTGTCAGCAACAAAGGAATCTGAAAGGTCTGGATCTTCGATGTCACTGTACAAACAAGGAAGAATAATTAGTTATGAGTTATTATGATTATTATATATATTTTTTAATGCTCAATTTTACCCCGTATGGTTGAAGGAATATATACAACGTACACAAGTCAAATAGACAAAGACATAGTAATAACTACAAATAAAATGAAAACAAATTGATCTACATTCAATTACAGTTATGCATATGGTCCACAAATCGGGTACCTTTGCAATTATGCAGCAGTAGAGCCCACTTTCCTCAGTGCTATCGACCTTTTAACGATTGGTACCGTAAACCGCATAATTTGTGATGATGATAGAATTAATTGTAATTTTTTTAGCTCTGTCCAGGGTGTCAAGTCCCTATAAAATCTTATAATTTCCTTTAAATTTTGAGATTCCTATATTTTCCCTATTATTCTTTAAAACCCCTATAAAGCCCTATATATATATAGAAGTCTAGAAGTTTGTGCAACGATACCGATAAAGATGTTACAAAAAATATATTGACAAAATTTTCGAATAACAAAATAACGTTCTTCAGTGTCTATCAAAATTAGACTGAGTTTGTAAAGATTAGCTGATATAATTACAACTCACTAAATAGTCAGGTGACAAAGTATGACGTATTAAAAATCCAAGTATAAAAATCTTTAACTCCCTTTTTTAATAATATTATAATAATATTTATTTGAAATGCACAATTTTACCCCAAGGGGTTGATGGCATACAATTATACAAAAACATATATACAAAACAGACAAAGGACAATCATTAATTAAATACAAATTAAAAGAATAACAAGACAGTCTTATACAGACAAATTAAATTTGTAAAATCATACAGTTATAGAGTCCACTTTCCTCAGTATTAAAGACTTTTTAATACGTCACACTTTGTCACCTGATTGATTGATTGATGTTTAAAGTCCAGCGAGCAATTGTTCAGCTATATTCAGGACGAGAATAATTTAAACGCCACGGGACTCGAAACAAGGAAATGTGATGGGTAGGGACGGAGAATTTTGCCAGTGCAACAGGTCTCCTATGGACCACTCATGAGCATTGGAATGGAAATGGATATTTACAGGGAGTAAGACAAGCTGCACCATATGGCGACCATTTTGGTTTGCTATGGTGGCCATTTTGAACCAAAAATGGCCGCCAAAATACAAAAATCCTCCGATTTGGGCGAAATTTGGTTTCCAACATGATAGAGTAAAAAACTGGGCTCTAATTATTTCTTGCTATGTTCTCACACTATTCTTCATTCATACCACTAGTACTTGTATTGTTCGTTTGGGGGACATTTGTAACGCTCTGCGTTATAGTAACCAATATTTTTAGTTGAAATACATGTAGGAAAATCAAAGTAAAATTTTATTTGTTGTGTTTAAATTATGTACAAATAAAAATCACTCATAACAACATAATGAGTAAATAACCAATCAAAATATAGACAATTCCGAATGTTTTGGTGTAAAATTTGTAAATATCTCTCCAGAAATGACTTCACAATAATGTTTTGAATAAAATTTGGTTTTGGTTGATTATATAGGGATTTTTTTTACATTTACCAATACTTTTGACAGATAACTGTATCTTTATGATTTCCGTCAATTTTATTAAAAAAAACTAAGACAACAATAATTATTGATGATCCGAGTAGTCTTTTCATACGGTCCGACTAGTTCTCGCTTACGGGCCGACTAGTCCTCGCTTACGGGCCGACTTGTCCTCGCTTACTTGTCACGGTGCGAGTTGTCCGTGGGCCGAGTTATCTGGCATCCCTGCGTCTAATCGGTATCAGGTCAAGTTGCCCCCAAGACAAGTCGTCCACTTTTCAGGTCAACTCGCACACTGTTGAGGTCAACTCGCCCACTGTTCAGGACAACTCGCCCACTCACCAGGACCTTTAGAAAAACTTATTTTTTTGTGTTTTGTAAACGTAGTATTTTGTTATTTATCTTATGTAATTTAGTTTTTGTGTTGTCTTATTGATGTGCATTTCTTCTCTCTGTGCTCTGTTGCTTTTTTTTGTGTACCCGATTTTGGCGTTTTTTGGATATTTGTTCTCAGCCTTTCAACATCTTGTGGTATTTGGTCTTCCAACTAATTGATTTGATCTGTGCTGATGAGACATCAGTTGTCGAAATTGCCCGATGATATGCAGAACTTAAATTCACTGCAATTTCGGTACTTTGTTACTTTAACTGTTCCTTCTGTAAACTGCAATACGGTTTCGGTGGAAATCGACTGCCCACGCTTTCAGAGCAGGCAAGTTTTTTCGGAATTTATTATCGACAGATACGATGTATCTGTGTAAAAAAAAATACAGAATATACATTATTCATTACTCTAACGGACGCTATAGTTTCTTTGGATAAAATAACGCAACAAATTCAGAATGGAGTATCAAACGTTTGTTTTTACTACCAGAAAAGGTAAAAATTCCATTTCTCTATGCCTAAATGGCTTCCAATTTAGACTGTTTTTGCACGTATAGTTTTGGATGTGAGAAGAATTGTTTTTACAAAGAAGCGATAAAGAAAACATAAGTTTTCCTACTAAAAAATTGGATTGAAAAAATGAGTTTGCTGTAGCTGTGTAAGTCTGTTTGACGTCGCGTTTGAAGTATCGGGAATATTATTCAAGGATAAAGGGTCAAATGGGACAATCTTATTTTATCCTTGTTCAAAAGAACACGTTAAAATGATAAATATGACGCTATAGGGCTAATACATTAAAAAAAAACAATGCAGTCCTTGCATCAATCAATCATACGCATTCTGTCAAGTTTTTGGACATGCAGGTTATTAGAATTTAATGAAAACATTGAAAAACACCTGCCGTGAAAGTGTAAGATGTCGATTTCCAGTGAAAATCTTCCTTGTGTTAAATCATTACTGGCCGTCATAATTGCCGCACTTCTTCAGTATTTGATTGACGGTTATCTCTTTTTCACTGAACTTGTCCCACAAGGCGAAAATCCTGTGCTGCAGCTCCTTGGTTTTCTTTCTTTGGTAACGTCGAAGTTTTCCCTCTTTGACCATCTTGAGTTGAGTTGGTAGTATACTGGCTTCCTTGTGCAGTGGTACGATGAGAATGTACATCTGCAAGTTTGGTTTCTGTGCTTTCCTGTTGATCCGGTGGTGCCAGCTTTCAACGACATTGTTTGTCCTCACTGACTGGCGGTAAACCGTCCATGATGCTGGCTTCCATGTGCTGCCGTTGATTCATGTGTTGTTGATATAATCCATTAATTTAGTTATCTTTTCTGTGTCGACTGTATCCTTAAGCGTGTTGAATCACAGGCATTTGAGCGATGGACCTTAATTTCCCCGTGTTTGCCACGGAGGTACGTATTTTCAGGGCTAGTAACGATGTAGGGCCTCTATTTAATTGTGGGTCCTGGGTCCACACGAATACTAGAAAAATACACAAGGTAAGAAACAAAATTGTCCACAAACCCGGAGGTCGCCTTATTTTCTGTTACTCGGCACGCGATTGGTCAATTCTTTTCCGGAAAATGGCCTTGACCAATCGCGTGCCGCGTAATAGAAAATAAGTGGTTCGTTGACAATCTGTCTTGGGAACAGATAGTCGGGTATATATGCAAATTAGTACGAATATGAGAGTAAACCAGTGGCACAACAGCTGATGGGGGTCCACAAGGTTAGTGCATTCCATCCGTTTATTTTTCAGAAATCAGGGAAATCGACAATAATAAGAAAATTAGCAGTACGCCGCCATTTTCAGTGATTTTGTTTCTTACCTTGTGTATTTTTCTAGTATTCGTGTGGACCCAGGAACCACAATTAAATAGAGGCCCTACATCGTTACTAGCCCTGAAAATACGTACCCTCGTGGCAAACACGGGGAAATTAAGGTCCATCGGTCAAATGCCTGTGTGTTGAATGTCTCTGTAATCTGCTCCGCTGAAAGGAAGGGTAGTGCCAGTACTTTCCTAATGAACCGCTGTGAGTACTGCCTTTCTGTGAATACTCTACAGTACCTGCAAATTAAATCAAATTGTAAGTGATTGGAAACAATAAAGATTCAAATAGATAAAGTAAAATATTTGACAACTGTGAAATACTCTTTATCTTTATTTCCATACTGGTAGATTGTATCAGAAAATAGTGCTGATAAATTGTATTGGCATTCTATCTTTTAAATAGATAGGCTATTCAAAAACTGTTATTACCGGTATTTTCATAATCATGATAATATCTAAATACCTTCCGATTCTCATAACATTGAATATTTTCAATTTATATTCTTTTTTGAAAAAAATTAACGCGGAAATACCTATAAGCCTAGTTCCTGAACGTGGCACCACACAGCCAGTCCCCAGTGAAATGCATGTAGCCTTGAATATGGATGTCAGGGAACAGTCTTTACGGCTCTCCATAACCCGTCTTCAAAGTCTGCAACTAACCTTTCTGCTACTGGTGGCGATGGAAGCAGTTTCAGAATCTGTTGAAGTACCTTCTTGTAGTCTTTCTTTCTCTTTCTGGACATTAATACGAAGACCCGTGGAAGCTGCTTCATGTCCTCGTGTTTAGCGAAGAGTAGTTGAACAAACGGTTTGCTAACGATCTTGAACGTACCATCAATGAACAGTGTCTTAGCTGTAGAAAGGTACTTAAGTTGCTCATCGCTGGCAAAAATCAATTGCCTGTGATCTTTTTTACATTTGAAACCATTCTATTTTAAATTTTATTTTAGGAAACAAAATTTTGATTAAGATTTTTTAGGTTTTTTAAACATAAAAATAATCAAATAAAAAAAAAATCTAATTACATATAGATTTGGGAGTGTATTATTGTTTTGGTTTTTTTTTTAAGAAAAGCGGGCGCATTCGTGAATGAACAATTCAGTTTTTACTATGTAAAAGGTATCAAAGACATGAAATAATGCATTTTAAATATTTTTTCAATTAACCGACAGTGATCGGTACCGGTGGTAATGTTGATTTATTAAGAAAAACGCATTCGTGAATGATAGTCCGTTTTCTGTGTGTAAAAGGTTTCAAATAACTATTAAAAATATTTATTTTCGTATATTTTTTCAAAAAATTATCTTGGTGTTCAAGTAAACTGTTGATGATGAAGAAATTTTATGTGAACGTGATCTTTTTAAATTAGTGGGCGACTTGTCTTGGAAGAAGGGGGCGAGTTGTTTTGGGGGCGACTTGAAATAAAAGCAAATGTATAAATTTCTCAATGTTACTATCTATAAACCATCAAATATCATTTATACTTCATTTTTTTTTATTATCCTACATATATATCAGGACGAACTGACCCAGGGTGAACATGTAATAGGGTAAACAGGTAATATTAGGGCGAACAGACCCGGAACCAATGTGTATCTAGTCTACACCAATATCCCCCTCTTACAGTAGTAAGTTTGTTGTGAAAAATTATGGATGGTACCAGTGACCTCTGGGTCTGAAGTCAGCACTCCAATTGATTAAGCCAGAGGTAGCTATTGGCAATTGCAACTGATTAAGGCTGCTTTTGTATCTACTATACTACCGGTATACAACATTTCTTTCAAGAACAATGTGCTTGAGATTTTGTTTATATGTACATGTATATGGTAGTATGTCATGCTGCTGTGTTTGCCAGCTTCCATGCAAGGATAATTGGCCACGAAGTTATGCTGTACATACCAACTATTTACATACAAAATTCAAATGAAATTAAATAAAAAAAAGTTATTGCATATTTATATGTTGCTTTCCTAGGCACATGTTTTATTTAGGCCTTCCAGAACATGCAGAAATTGAAAAATAATCATTGTCAGTGGGGGTCCATTATTATTAACTGTACATGTTCATCACTGAATACATGTAATATGTGTTGAACATTGGTATTAATACTATCATTTTACAGGTTGTGTTGTTGTTTGAGTTCAACATGTCAGACTTTGGCAACTGTTGCCTTTGTGATATATTTAGTTATTCCAGTTCTAGTAAAGACCAATCCTTGGATTTTGAACAAACTTATATTTCTTCATTTTGGTAAGTATTTTGTTCAGTTTATATTTTATACAACATTAAAAAAAAATGAATGTTATATGTATATAGTTGTGTAGTGGTGTAAATAATTACAAATCAAATCAAATCAAATATTTATTAATCCAATCATGGTCCCATGGGAGGGGGGGGGGGGCAGTTACATAAATACAACAATTATGATTAATTACAAAATGTAACACATTAGAAAACTATTAAATACAGGCACAAATATTGAATGGACTGCAGATTTTTGCCAGTACTAGATCCTATCAACTTATTACTTGTAGGAATGAATTATATAAGACAGAATCTAACACTGATGAGTTAAAAAAATAAGAGTTGTTTCCACAAGAAGTAGTTATATTCTACAATCATATGTGATTATAAAGTATATCTATTGATTAAATCGTTTCTATATAGGTCACAGTGACCAAATCAAAGCTGTAAATTATAGTGATGCACAGTGATATTTTACAATTATGCAATTGAGTTTTAGTTCTTCCTGTCTCTTTATTTAAGACTGGTTGGATTTTCTTATAATTTAATGAAGGTTATATTCCTGAAATGTGTTGTGTACACTAAATTTGATATCTACGTTTTTATAATACAAGGGAGACAATGTTTTAAATGTCAATTATCATTAGTGTTTATTTATTTTACAGTCAAACTTCCATTCATTGATGATGTTAAGGATCCACAAAAGAAAGGAATGGTTGGAGCTAGAAATTTTTATATCACTGTCAATAAAGATATCAAACTTGGCACTTGGTATGTGATGTATAACCAACAGCATATTTCTTTTAGACCCATTAAAATTATTGTTCAGTGGAGCCTGTCTAAAATAAACCACCATGACGGCATGAGTAAACCTTAATCCATTAGAAACTTAACATCAAATCTAATCCCAATATCTGAAATCCAAGTTGTCTATTAAAAAGACTGAAATATTGGTGACAAAGTTATATGGTTTAGAGAAACTTTAGACAGGTATTGTATTTGTTTTTGAAACATACTACAAAAGCAGGGTTGGAAATTTGTTGAAAATTTAACCAATTCTAAATACTAAATTTTACTTACATTTACTATATAACAATGCAAATTTAGTAGAATTTTAGCTAGCCCTGTCCCAAAGTTACTAGTCTTGAACTGGCGGACAGGCTGTTATTTCCAACTCTGTACAAAAGGATGTTAAAGTTGTAGACTTGATAGCAAAAATTGTATGTTGTTGTAATTTGCAAATAGAATTGTTGAAATAATTCTTTTACAATTAAGCAGGGCCTGATAGGCAGAGTGCTAAAATTATTGACTGTGGTGACCACATCACTGACTTTGGTTCAATTCCTGTTACTCATCTCAAGGCCAGAGGTTTCACCTGTCAGTTCATAATATCTGCCCAGGCTTTCCTTCCCCATTCAGTCGTCGACTTTAGCAGTGGTCCGGTGGCTCACGGCCAGTGGCCAGTGAAAATTGATTCGGACCAGTGACTGTTGCCAAATTTTTTCAATAGAATCTATATAAATATTCTAATTTTGAAGTTTTCAAGCCAGTAAATTCGAAAGTCTAATTTCAAAGACTGCCCATTATATTTGTAAATCACGATATAGCTAAAAAATATTCTGAAAAGTCATAATGAGGATAAATACCAATAACCCTAAAACTTTAAAATTGGGTCAATATTGGTGGACAGTGGGTTGATAAGAAAACCCATCTGGAAATGATCATAAGAATATGTTCAAGATACTATTATATTTAGTGATAGAAGGTAACTTTGAAAAGTTATGTAGATGATGATCATATATGAAAAATGACCAGTGTTTTGTGGAAATTGCTACATACATGTACATGTACAATACAGTTTTGGGAGATGTTAGTAAGAGGTTTTAAAGGATGAAATTAAGTCAATCATTAACAATTTCTTCTCAAGAATGCAATATTATACAAACAAGGGTTCCAAGGTGTTTGATGTCAAAGTCCTGAGGGTCTGAAGTTTTAACAGGTTGAATTTGGTGAAAACTGAAAATATCATTTACTTACATGTTACATGAATTAGTTGAACATGCTATTTTTTCCCATTTCAATAATCTGATTGCACTTAGAATTTATATTGTACCTTTTGATCATTTGTTTTTAGCTTATAATTATCTTTCTTCAGGCATATATTACCTAAAAGTATCCAGCAGAACAAGGGAGATTATGAAGAAATGATGAAGTCAGGTCACCCCATTGTTCTGTATTTACATGGAAATGCTCATACTAGGTATTTATTGTGCTTGTACCATTTAATCTAATCACTTAGGTATTTATTGTGCTTGTATCATTTAATCTAATCACTTAGGTATTTATTGTGCTTGTATCATTTAATCTAATCACTTAGGTATTTATTGTGCTTGTACCATTTAATCTAATCACTTAGGTATTTATTGTGCTTGTACCATTTAATCTAATCACTTAGGTATTTAATTTCTATCCATATAAAGATCAAATAAAATTCTTTTTCTGGTTTATTCTTCCAGGGAGATAACTGCAAATTTTATTTGCACATAATGTAAAAATAATTTTGAATCTCTTGTGAATTATTAACTGATTTTTTAGTAGCTCACCGGACCCGAAGGGTCGGGTGAGCTATTGCTACCACTGGGCATCCGTCGTCCGTCATCCGTCTGTCGTTAGCTTTTTGCATTTTAATCAACTCCTCAGAAACCACAAGGCCAATTGCAACCAAGCTTTGGTGGAATGGTCCTTGGATGGCCCCCTTCCAAATTTGTGTCCGGTGATCCCGACTTCCAACCAAGATGGCCACCAAGCTAAAAATAGAAAAAAGGGGGGGAATGAAATTTTAATTGTCCATTGCTGCTTTAGTATAAGTCAAGATGAGCTCAAATATTAACTGCAGCTACATGGCAAGGAGTAGTTTAACATATATTCCGGGTTTTTCTGTGAAATTTTCTTTCAACCGATTTATACCGATTATAGAAATTAGGCATATTTTGATAAACCATCACATTTAAATCTTCTCCTCTGAATACGCTGAACCAAATTAAAGCAAATTTGGCTGGGATGGTCCTTGGGTGGCCCCTTTCAATAGTGTGTCCGACAGCCCTGCCCTCCATTCAATATGGCAGCTGTTACTAAAAATAGAAATTTCTTTAGTTGTTAATTTCTGCTTTATTACAAATCAAAATGAAGTCAAATTTTAGCTGCAGCTACATGGCAATGAGTAGTTTAACATATATTCTGTTTTTAGTCCCCTACCGACGAAGCCGAAGGAGACTATAGTTTTAGGTTCCGTCCGTCTGTCTGTCTGTCCGTCCGTCACATTAAAAATTTAAGTTTTCCGGGTTCTTTTTTACATCCTTTGATATATTGACTTGATATTTGGTATGTGGCTATATCTAGATGAGTTACAGTTTAAGTTCGAATTTCGTTCCGGTCGAATGATTTTTGGCTGAGTTATGGCCCTTGAACTTGTATTTTTTGTTCAAATTTTAAGTTTTCTGAACTTCTTTTTATGTCCTTTGATATATTGACTTGATATTTAGTATGTGGCTATATCTAGATGAGTTACAGTTTAAGTTCGAATTTTGTTCTGGTTGAATGATTTTTGGCTGAGTTATGGCCCTTGAAATTGTATTTTTTGTTCAAATTTTAAGTTTTCCATATATTTTTGTTACATCCTTTGATATATTGACTTGATATTTGGTATGTGGCTATATCTAGATGTGTTACAGTTTAAGCTCAAATTTCGTTCCGGTCGAATGATTTTTGGCTGAGTTATGGCTCTTGAACTTGTAATTTAAAATATAGTCACTGCAAGGTGATACTTCTAATATTTTAGGTCCTCTGGTTTTTGCGACCGGTAGGGGACAATGTATTGCTATGTGCAATACTCTCAGAATTCTTGTTTTCTGTGAGATTTTTTCAGCCAGTTTATTCGGTTTAGGAATATTATGAGATAAAAATCACATCAAAATCTTTTGCTCAGAAATTTGAGTTGGAATGATCTTTGAGTGGCCCACTTTCAAAATTATGTGTAACACCACCATTTTCTATTTCAACTTTAGATGTTAAATTGAAAACTAGATGAGCGATTACAGGCTCCTGGGAGCCTCTAGTTTACATTGTGTAAACATATTGGTTGTACATGGCACTAGGGATTGGATGGCTTGTCGGAAAGACTTCAAGTATATCCAAAAAGAATGGAAAAAAAAAAATATTTAGAAACATATGCAATTCTAGTCACTTATCTTTTATTGAAGGATTAATATTTCATTCTTTTCTATCATAATTTCACCAGAAATATTATAGATGCCTTTATGCAAAGTTAAAACAGATTATTAGCGTGTAACTTGGAAAGAATTTGTGTTATAAACATCATAAATGAAATACAAATTGTATACAAAACCACCCAATTATGAAAAGAAAGTTTGAAAGATGATGGTCAGCAATTCCACCAGTATCAACAAAGCAAATCACTACTTCTCACCTCAAATCATTGTACACAAAAAAGAAGACCATGACACATGTCAATGTAAATCTAAGTCCTGGCATGAGACAGACACCAATATGTAGCCGGTTTAAAAAACAGATTTCAATCTTCGCCCTGGCTTATGATAATTGGATCCTTAATTTCAATACAGATGCATATATTGAAGGAAAAAAACGATCAAAAAATTAATGACAACAGATTGAGAAGCATGGTCAGTAGAATGACAGTGAATGCTCATAGTTGACTGACTTGACAGCTACTAAGTTAGAATCTGTTATAATTCTAATAGATTTTATATATATTACCGTATTTTACGGACTATAGATCGATGGGGATGATAGGTCGAATTGCTTCTTTTTGGCTAAATTTTGAGGGGAATACTAAGATAGGTCGAAGCATTCCATAGGTTGAGGATGCTGATGACAACTTGGGTAAGTATCGTCACATGAAAAAGGTTTTTTTTTACATCGGTAAGCATTGTCCTAGAACGATGTTGTACGGTAAGTTTCTGTAAGTATTAACTCAAGAATACTATAGGGATGTTCGCCGTGATGTAACAGGCTTGAGAATTTACCTGTGTGGTGGGCAGGAAATCAAAAATTTCACTTGTCTTTCAATGAAGGCTCAACTTTAAATTGTCATTATTATTTTGTTATTTACGATAATTTAATAATTCTTTCAGAAATGAAAATTATATAGCAATAATTAATTCACATCGAAGGTTTGATAAAAATATTCAGAATAAAAAGATTGGAAATTCAATCTTGTTTTATTTAGTTTTGAAGCGTAAAAATGCATTATTTCATATTAGAATTATGAATTTATCATATAAAAATTAAAAAAAATGTAAACTGACAGAACAAATGTGAATTTTCTAAAGTCTCTAAAACAATTAACAGAACCAAAATTGGTTTGAAAATAAAAAAGTTATAAAAGTTTAAACATTTGTTACTTTCCTGTCAATTACATTATTGTTTTACTGCCAACCAATTATTTGTTTAATGACATGCAAATTAGTGAATATGACATCACTAATGAGATTGGCGAACATTCCTATTCATAAATGGTATTCATAAATGTAAAGCAAAAAAATTAATCAACCTTACCATTATTGTACAACATTTCCAAATAACAAATATCAGGAAATATTTACCTCTTTGGAAAGGTTAATTTAGATTTTACATGTTTTTAACAAGACAGGGTTGCTTGTTTTAATATTTTAAGTTTAAGAAAAAGATCAAAATCATGATTCATGACACAAAAATGATGTTAGGTAGAAATATCATTTGCAAATTTGAAAAAAAAAACATAGAATTACCGGTACATTATTTATTTTGATAAACTAGTAAGTTTGTTTTTTAAATTTTGATTATTTGTTTTTTTTTTCAGAGGACAGTCTCACAGAGTAGAATTGTATAAAATCTTATCATCAATGGATTTACATGTAATAGCTATTGATTACAGAGGTGAGGGTAGTCTACAGTCTACAATTAACCTTTTTATGAGGTTGATCCCATGATAGGTCAATCAATTAAAAGTACATTTTTTTTTGTATATCAGTTGAGGATTTAGACCAAGGCTGATATATTTTTGTATGGTCAATAAATCCAGGTATTGACTGATATCAAAAGGCTTCAATAGTTGTATTATTGTATCATATTTTATAAGTCTATATATGCTTCACAGATTGATGTAAAGGGTCTATCTTTTGTATACAATTGTTTTACCATGTTTTAAACAAGTATTTATTGATGCATGTGTATAATTTCTTGTAAAAGAATTTTCCATTTTCCATTTTGACACTGTTATGTAGGATCAATTATAAAATTAGTTTTGTTTCTCTTTGCCATTTTGTACTACTTTTAAAAAATATTTCTATTCAACAATTGCTTTGAAGTCTGTTTTGATAAATAGTAAAAATTTCAATGGTATGAAAAACTTTTAAATATTTGTTGAGAATGTTTGAATTATATTTTTTTAAATACACAAAACAACATCTTTCCACTACATTGTATTATAAAAAAAATACATGTTGATGTATAATACTCGACCAACCACCCGAATTAAAAAAAAGCAGTTATGATACTGATCCAAAAGTGTATTTGATCTGAATATTTGTGTTGTTTTAGGATATGGAGATTCTACAGGATCACCAACTGAAGATGGTGTTTTAGAGGATACCTATCATACCTACAAATGGATAAAACAAAGATGTCATGATGCACCATTATATATATGGGGTCATTCATTGGGAACTGCGTAAGTATTAGTGCCAACTGGTGTCAATGAATAATAGATTTACAGTATATAAAACAGAAAACATTCCAGAAGTACTCATTTCAATTAATGTCTGTTTCAGATTGTTTAAAATATCAATTAATTTCACAAATATATTTGTGTGGTTGTTTTCTTGTTTATAAATTTTATTTTGTTGTCAGGGATGTTGATAATATTGTTTGTGAGTTTACTTTTCCCATATTTTATATTGGACATATGCATCTATTAGATGAGAAGCTCATATGTATGTATTTATCAGTTATCAGTTAAGGGTACAGTATACCACTCATCTACAGACTAGGCATTATCTACCACACGAGAGGCAAGCATGTTAACCATTACACCACCGATGCAGTCGTATACATGTAGATGTCATAATAATTCTTTTGCATAATTGAAGACAAAGTTTATTTGATAAACAGGCAATATAAAGAAGGCATCAATATAATACTGTCAATTGTTTTACTTTTCAGAATTAGCACCAATTTAATTAAATTTCTAAAGAAGAAAGGTAGGTCCTTTTGTACTTTTATTTCATAAAACAAGGAAAAAAAACTGAAATAGTGTATAGTTAATGTCTGGGTATCATTCTCACCACATTAAATTGAATTGATACACCTATGATGGGGATAAAAATATTATTTATATTCAAAGAGAAAAAAAAGTTAACCATACTAGTATTGCTTAAATGATTGATAAATAGTTATTTGTTTTCAAATTGATCAGAAAAAAACACAACAAATATTTGTCCTATTTTAAGCCATGTAAATTAATAGAGATATTTTACAGGAGAGGAGACTATAGATGGTTTGATTCTAGAGTCACCATTCAATAACCTGAGAGAGGTAGCTTTATATCATCCATTGTCACTGGTAAGTTAAAATTAATTCAATAAAGTTTAATTCTAGTAATATGTTTATTTATAATATTGTATTTTAAAAGTAAAAGAACAGTCAAGTATGTTTTGGTGTAATTGTCTGGACTTGCCGAAAATTATTATTACTCCCAATATTGTTTTTCTTCAAATTTTGCTTCGTTACAGTTTATTAAATGATGTTTTTTTATATATAATATTAAGGATACATGTACTGTTTTTTGCTTTATCTTAAATATATTTTTATTTCTTGTTTTATCAATACATTTGTGTATAATAATGTACAAGGAAAACCTACACAAGCATTTTTTGGGAGAAAAGGATAATATTGTTCTATAGGTAAATGATTCTTCTGCTTAAACTACAAATTGTAGAAATAATATATTTCAGAAAATTTAATTTAAGATAGTGACAACTTGATATAAAGTTTAAACATTTTGATGTTGAAAAGGAGAGAAAGATATGAATTGTATAATAATAGCTGAAACTGTAGAATGTTTTTCAGTTTTATCTGTGGAGTAAACTAGAGTAATCAAAGAATTATTAATTGTGTTTCAGCCATTTAGATATCTACCATGGTTTAAATGGACAATTATGGACACATTTAAAGATGCTGGTCTTGATTTTAACACTGATGAAAGGTATGTTTATCATTACTTGTTGCCATGGTTATTAGTACATTTAGTTCTCCTCAATTTAAGGCAGAGGGTCTAACATTTGGTTGAAGATTTTATCCAGTGTGACAGTCTGCCTTTACAAGATTGTCACTGAAGTTTTCTCAACAAAATAAGGCATGGAATCAAGCTTTTCAATCTAGATTATATCCAGTGTCACAATCTGCTATTAAATGTTACTGTTGATATCTCCTTAAAATAAAGACAGGCAATATAGCATTTAACCTTACATCCATGCAAACATCTGATTAATAAAGCAATGAAAATGTCACAGGCAAAATATTGTGTTCTATTATTTGAAAAGATTGAGATAATACTAAGTCACATAGACAAAAAGATTAGATTAAGTGGTGTCTGAAGCTTAACATAAACATGATTTTAGTCAGATTGTAATATGTTATATATTCTCTGTACATGTGTATTTTGTGATGAGAAGTAAAGATACATGTATATATAACATTTAATTATTAATGCATTGTACTTACCTAGTCTTGTAAATTTTCTAATTATTTATGAAATAATTAATGGACATTAATAGTAGATTTATAAAATTAATTCTTGCCTGAAGTGAGATGTACTTTATGCAAATTTACAATAGTGACTTACAATAGAATAGAATAGAAAACTTTATTTTAAGTCGGGTTTACATGTAACATTACAAAACATTCGCTCTGTAGGTTGTAGGTTTTCTCTGTGTACTAAATGTACTCTGATTTAGTCTACCAATAAAACTGACAGCCTCTGTAGTCTTGTTAAAATTATATGTTTGTATTGGTGATAGTGTATCGGAAGAAAATGAAAAGGAAGGAAAAAAGGTTCAACAAACATGTAATTTTGATTAGATTGCAGCCACTGAAATATTGTTGAAAGTAGTGTTAAACACTTATTTTACTACCACAATTTTTCTCTCTCAGTTAAATGTTTGGTAGAGTATGAATTAATCTACTACCTGTCATAGGTATAACCTAATCTAATGTTAGGTAGAGTATGAATTAATCTACTACCTGTCATAGGTATAACCTAATCTAATGTTAGGTAGAGTATGAATTAATCTACTACCTGTCATAGGTATAACCTAATCTAATGTTAGGTAGAGTATGAATTAATCTACTACCTGTCATAAGTATAACCTAATCTAATGTTAGGTAGAGTATGAATTAATCTACTACCTGTCATAGGTATAACCTAATCTAA
>MJUT01054201.1:100724-120257 GCA_002080005.1 Gigantidas platifrons | reverse complement strand
GTTTGGTAGAATATGAATTAATCTACTATCTGTCATAGGTATAACATAATCTAATGTTAGGTAGAGTATGAATTAATCTACTACCTGTCATAAGTATAACCTAATCTAATGTTTGGTAGAATATGAATTAATCTACTATCTGTCATAGGTATAACATAATCTAATGTTAGGTAGAGTATGAATTAATCTACTACCTGTCATAAGTATAACCTAATCTAATGTTTGGTAGAATATGAATTAATCTACTACCTGTCATAGGTATAACATAATCTTATGTTTATAATGAGATATACAAAAAAATGTACCTCCCTGTAGCTGGATGGTCAATTATATTGAACATTAGGGTGAATTTGTTCACAAGAACAGGCTTTTCAGTAAGAGGTGGTAGCAGGTACTTTTACCTGCCTAAAATGGTCTTTGGTACATCCTGATTTTAAAGAGTATTGTACAAGATATTCATGAGAATTGTTCAAATTTTAATAAAAAGTACTGCCTGTAAATAGTGAAGTACTGGTACTTTTGAAAAATATTGAAAACCCTGCAACCCTGCAAGAGTACAGGTAAAATAATTCAAAGTCTATCTGAATGGAGCAAATTAAATGTATATTAGGAATCAATATAGGTATTGGCTAAGAAACCAAATGGCTGGGATGTGTTATCTTCCTTCCCAGGAATATTCCATTTCAAGCTATATCTACCATAGTGTCACTGCATTATTCTTATGATTTTAGCATGAAGACAATAAATGAACCAGTATTAATTCTACATGCAGAAGATGATCATATTATACCTATAAAATGTGGATTTAAGGTAGGTCATAATAGTCCTAACCTTTATTATCTCCCCTGATCTGAAAAGTCATGTGGGAAGTTGTCACTTTGCATTTCTGTTCGTTTCTATATTTATATTTGTTTAATTTCAACATTCTTCTGCAAAACCACCAGGACAGTTTGAACTAAATTGATAGAATCATCACAAAATCATGATTCTTTTGTACCTTTTTTTTTTGTGCCTGTCAGAAATTCATCATGCCCATCAGTTCCAATTATAAATGATGGAACTGTTCCATATTATTTTTTCAGTACCAAATTCAGTATTTTCACTGCTGTGTGACATACCAACAAAACCAACAAGAGGCTGATAACCTTAATCAAGAATTACTTAATTATGCAATTCAACTGCCTTTGGCGGCGTAATGGTCAGCATGGTTGTCTCATGTGCAGACGATTGTGGTTTTGATCCCTGTTCCGAAAAATTAAAGACGATAATAGTAGTATTTGTTGCTTGTGCTCTATTCATGTAGCATTAAGAAGTGAGAGCAAAGTCTGGTTGGCTCGGAGTCCAGATAAATGCTAGAATTGAGTGACATGTCTATTCTTGTTTCAATTAGCAACATTATAAAAATTCAGATGGTCTAATACATGTAAGAAGTGGCCATCATCATTAATATCAACAGGTAACTTATTATAACCATGATATAGCTGAAATGTACAAAATGTAGCTCACTTGGTGGTTAAAGGTTAGGGTTATGGTGTTTAACGCCACTTTCAACAATATTTCAGTTACATTGTGGTGGTCAGTTTTATTGGTGGAGGAAACTGGAGAAGCCAGAGAAAACCACAGACTTGTTGCTAGTGACTGACAAACTTTATCACACTTGTATCAAGTACACTCTGCCATGAGCGGGATTCAAACTCACAACTTTAATGGTGATTGGCAAACTCCCGTACGATCATGACCACGACTGTCAACTTTGTGGTTAACAACTATTACTCACTCAATTATACAAATCATTTTGCATGTTTTATCTTACAGTTACATGAATCCACTGTACAGAGTAGGGATGGAAATGTTGATAAAATACAGCTGAAGATATTTGAAAGAAACCTAGGATATAGACACAATGATATTTATTTAGCACCAGAATTACCAGATATAGTTAGGTTAGTATGAATTAGGGGGGGTCAAACTTTTTTGCCAGTTTTATTTATGTAATACTAGTAAATTATTTTTGTAAGTAAAATTATTTGTGGCTATGCACGACAAGTGGCACTGCATTATGAATTAGTAAGGAAGGATATGGATATAAATGAACATGAGATACTATCCAACTATATGAACATGAGATACTATCCAACTTTATGCTTAAACATACATTGTAAGAACAGGAACAACACTTTTATTGGTGTTCCACATTTATATTTACTAAAAATTTTATATCTTGAAAATGTTTAATCAAAATATCATTCTTGTTTCTTAACTATTTAAAAAAATGTAGTTAAAGAATATGTTTTTGAACAGGTTATACTATATAACCTGGTTTGAGGCAGTTTATGCCGGTTTATGAAAAGCGTAAACTGCTCCAAACCAGGTTATACAAATAGAACAGACGAATGAATATGTTAGCGACATCATAATACCAATCCCAATTTATCAAGTATAACCAATATTGCTCCAGGCAGATCAGCCAATCAGGTTGCAGTATTCACATCAAATTAAATTATTCACTGATAAACTTATGGTGATACAGGCTTAATAATCATGCTCTGTCTGTCACACCTTGAATATAATAGTCATATGTAATATGATTATCAGTAAAAAATGAGCTGACTTATTTATATTTTACTTTTCTATTTTAGGAACTTTATGAAGATCTGTACAGAAAGTAAATAAACAGTGACAATAAAAAAAAACTGTGACCACAATCTTATGATCAAATGTCAAGTTATTGTTTGTTCTGTTCATGTGATAATGAAACTCATCAACTTGATATTCATGTTTTTCTGTGATAATATTTTTCATATTAATGTAACATTCTTTTTATACTATTCTTCAACTACAAAAATACATATGGTTAAATGGTGCAATGCTATCTTTTATGCATTTTGATGGAAGTATTTTTTACAAGATTTTTTATTTCACAAGCTATTCAATTTCAATCCAATATTATATTTGTCCCATCTCTCAATATTATAATATTTGTCCCATCTCTCAATATTATATTTGTCCCATCTCTCAATATTATATTTGTCCCATCTCTCAATATTATAATATTTGTCCCATCTCTCAATATTATAATATTTGTCCCATCTCTCAATATTATATTTGTCCCATCTCTCAATATTATAATATTTGTCCCATCTCTCAATATTATATTTGTCCCATCTCTCAATATTATGATATTTGTCCCATCTCGCAATATTATAATATTTGTGCAATAAAAATATTAAAGGTGATACACATAAATATTAAGAGCCATTTAATTAATACAGAATTATAAGAGACTATATACATTTAATAATTTCCTAATATCACAAAAGCTTCAGTTCATGTACAAATATGAGAAATAAAAAAAAATAGAAATCTATTCTAATAAAACAAATCACCAATAATAAATACCCATTACATATATAGTGTGGTGGTACAAGACTATGTATCAGGTTGAGCCTGTTGTGTGAACCAGTATCACTACGAGTCGTGATAGCGACGAGTTGTGATGCGGTTAGTTCATGCAACAGGCATCACGTTATTTGTTGACGTTCTTTCACCAATGTCGAATTATTGTTCAATCACTTTCAGTGTCACTGTACAATCCGACAACGCTTTTAAAAAAGAAATGTGGACCTTACAGTTGCCGGGAATATTAAGTTATGTCTTTACGTTGCCTACATCGATGTGTTTTTCGCCGGATTCCAATGAAATGACGTCATGACAAAGGAGTTCGGCAGAGAACGTCTCGTGCAACGTGGCACCATTCTTTTATCACCACAGTGTGGTGATACAACATCTTGTATCAGACACCTTGTATCAGACAGGTTACTTTCGTTAATTTCAAAGGAATAATTTCAAAGGAAAACGTACATAATGTTAGATAAATTAGTATATACAGGTAATTAACAATAATCAATTAACACTTTATTCCATGTATTTCTTTAATCCTTTATAGTGTAACTTAGCAAGCTTTTCTTGCATTACATTCCAGATACAAAGTATCAAAATCATATTTCCATTTTTTTTTCTGTTATTTAATAGTTATTGCTTTACATGTGTGTGTTGATGTGAAACATATATTGTACCAAAGAGAGTGATTTGTGTGTAATCTCATTCATAAGTGCCATTATGGATGTTTAAAATTCAATATATTGTTTACTAAAATTAATAAAGTACACTTTTTAAGTATTGTTGTATATTTGTTATTAATGAGGTTCACTACATTACACTATATGTACACTTCGTCAAATATTAAGCATCACAATATCTTTATTGATAAGTAGCCTTTTTACTAATGCTTGCTCAATAAAATGACATGTACACACAAGCTTTTATTAAATGTGTTAGATGTGGTACACAGTAGACATAGCATATTACAGACCATAAAAGCATACTTAATACAGACATTGTACCCCATTTTGGGAATTTCTCATTGGATGATAGGCCAATCTTTATAGACCATATTGCCTGTGACAAAGCAATTATTGTAAGGGAATCAATGGAGCAATAACCCATTCATACATTTATGTGGCCTGTCATGTCCCCTGATGTGAACTTAATACAATCTATGATGTTGAAACATTGCTGAATTAGCAAATGCTGTCTTGCAAAAATGGCTACAAAAAAGACTCTTTATCTGAGGAATGAATAGCCAAATGTCAGAACTTTGACATATTTTGGTTATGCTAATTATTGAGCATATTTAGACATTGTCAACACATCTATTCTAAAGTTCTGAAATATTGATAACTTTTATGTTTCCCTAAAATTTTGAAAAATAATAAATAAAAGGAAACTGTTTTTGCAGTTTTAAAATGTCCATTTCATCCCCCTTTTATCATATGTTTTAACCAATCCTTCAGATCAATTAACCACTTCAAATATGGCTCATTTTATAATCTTTTATCTCGTCCATAATTAGATATTACCAACAGTCGTAGAATATTTTACTTACAATAATTTATCTGTCATCATAACAAGATTAGATTGGAGAGGGTGGAATGAATACGGAGTGGTGCTTAACTTATGTCAAAGTGTATACATAATATTGTATTTTCCCTAATATTCTTGATGGTCAGAATTATTGTACTAAAATAAAAAATGTACAGTTGAAAAAATAAAGATATGATGGACAATATCACTTACCACATCAACATGAACCACTCCACGGACATGCCACAAATCTTTAAAAAGTCAATGTATGATATATTGTGTCATTTAGATTAGAAATAAGTTTTTATTTACATTCTCTGTAGTTTGGATCACATATTACATCCTGAACCTATTTGTTGATTGATCCATCGCATTATCACCTGGGTAATGTCATTACGAAAAAACTTCATTGTTCTTGCAATAAACTATATGAATTGTCTAATACATATGGTACATTGTGGCAGACATTACAACCCTCATCTGCAAACAGGAAAGTGAAGCAAAGCTAATAATAAACAACTTCTTGACCACTTGAACTTGAACAAATAAATTATAATTTGATCAGATGTTGATGATTCTAAGCATTTACTGTATAACGTATGTGACATCAATCGAGAAATATCACTCAGCTCTCAATGACAGTGAATCTTGTAACACAAGATCCTCAGGTAGTATCAGCATATGCCTACAGACAGATGAGAAACAGAAATTCTAACCTAAATTTTTAAATTGTCAAGTTCTTAATTAAAATTTTAATTTTGTTAAGGGGTTGTCTGGTTGGAAAAGTCTCCTCCATTAAGAAGAATAGAAAATTCTGAATCATATATTTTAACATTTGTCAAATTAAAAGCAAAACCATTTTTTTTGTCAAGAGAAAAGAAAAAAATTCTGATGTATATAGAAAGGATCAAGTAATCTTGAAAAGGAGTATAAATAATCTATGCTACATGCTAACTCTGTAGCACTGCAAGTCTTGCAAGAATCTAGCCATTCATGATATGGTGACTTTTGATTCCTAAATTCTTTGAAACTTGTGCTGGATAATAAATGGTGTGCTGGCAATACAATATTACAAATGTGTCTAACTGGCAGTTACAATCTTTGACATCAGCTCAGTCACAACTGTGTGTATATAGTTACTCAAGGTAAAAATCAAGAACTCTTTCAGAGTTGGCTCAGTTCTGAAATGAAATGAGTTACTCTCCCATTAACTTTATATTGTAATCAGAAATCTAAATCTCTTACATGAAGGTGACATATATTTGCTTATTTGTATAGAAAATCCATTGATCATAAGACTACAAGCTATGATGTTAATTACCAATTACCATGTACAGGTACTGGCATACAGGTGAGAAGTGTTTGTTTTGATATTTGTAGAATTGTTGGGTGCGTTCCATTGCTCCGACAGCCCGTTATTCCGACAGCCCATTATTCCGACGACCCATTACTCCGACGGCCCATTTTTCCGACAATATAAACTAGAACTCAATCCACAAATCCATGGCTTAACTTCGAAAAAAATTCTGAAAAATGGCTTGAGGAATCAAAACCAAGCGCGACATATATCTTCCAGTACATGAATGTCCTTTACTGCATTGGTGGTAAACAGATATTCAAAATGGCCACTCGGCAGCAGTGGAGGTAAAGGTTTACATTTATGGTAAATAATAATTTGCTATTAAAAACCTCTGAACTGAAATTGGCTACTTTGTTTGTTGCATGATCGAGAACTCAAATGTGATTTTTAGGCCAAATAGATTTTATTTTCAGACACGAATTTGCTCCCTTCCCGCACATTTTTACCTTCGAATTATAATTCATTTTCCATTTTCGTTTAATTTATTTCAAAATTTCAAAATAATATTAAAATTTCATGCAATTTAGGCACGGACAATTTGATATTTTTTGGATGGGAGAAGGCTAGGGGGCGGGGGCTGGGATTTTCGTCCGGACATATTTTTTTTCCGGTAAAAATCAGGGCAAGAAATTAAAAAAAGAATCTCCCCCTCCCTCCAATAATTTTGGTGTCGTCTCGCATAACGTTGGCTGTGTAAACTTTTCATGATTAAATCCAAAATGTAGAAGTATTAGACCATCCGAAATTGGTATTGAGACGGATTTCTCATGTCGTCATGATGTAAGGAATCTGCTATTATAGCACCATGACATTTGACTTTGACCCCATATTTACCCTTTAGTTTAATACAGAAACAATCCGCCCAGTGAGTATAAAGATTAAAGTCAGTCTTCCGTTAGGTATAGAAGAAAAACAACAGGTTTTAAGATAATTATACTACTTTTGACCATTTTTGACGGAATAATGGGTTGTCGGAGCAATGGGCTGTCGAAATAATGGGCTGTCGGAATAATGACCTGACCCCGAATTGTTGATCACTGTTTAAACTGTCTTTTCATAAAGAAATAGTATACACTACACAATCAAATTGGCATGCTAATTAAGCCAAACTTCAGCAACCCCGCGGGAACCCTGGGGTATAGAAAGGTTCCATGTCAACTCGTACCCATTTTTTTACCAACTCGTACCCTACTATTTACCAACTCGTACCCTACTGTTTACCAACAAATATTCATTACCAACTCGTACGCTATCTTCAATATAAACTGTACATGTATTTTCGTAGCCAATGTTATGTTATTTATCAACAAGAACCATTACCAACTCGTACCCTCTGTGTGACCAACTCCACCCTAATTTTTGCCGTATTTAACATTGCGAACCTGTAATATTTTACCGAAAAAGTATTTTTAGTGTCACTTTTATCATGTACAAATTCTGGTTTTATCTCATTACCATTTAATTCTTTTTTTTATGCTTTATCATGTTTTGTGTATATATATAACTGATAGCATAGTTTGTACTATTTGTCAGTGTATATATTAGTTTTATCAGGCAATATATATTATATGTAATATATTTGATTTGTGCTCCACTATGTTGTTAGATAACAGAATAATATGATTGTTTTTATTCATTTATTAGAAATAAAACAACGATATTGAAAGCTGCAACCTTATATATCATTTCTTTTGGCTTGGTTTTCATAAGAATAAAGTCATATAGTTCCTTCCAAAGAAAGTTGATGCTTTTACAAGCGTAACTCATCGGCATTTGAAATTCTTGATACCGCCTTTAATATCAGCTTGTTGTTTAAGTTAACAATACAAATTAATTGTATGCACCTTTATATTGTTGTTTTATCAATTTATTTCAAAACTATAACGACCCCTTTTAAGTAGTAAATCAGTAAATAATCATTACGTGATTAGGCAACCGTACGTTTTCTCTATGTACAGAAATTAATTGTTTTTCAAACAATTTTCTTTAGCCTTCTGTTTTAAACAATTACAAAGAAGTCTGCAGTTGTGCTTACAACAATTTTATTGCTAAATTATATTTTCATAATAATAATGATAAACAAATATTTATTTATTGAAATATTACAAAATATATGTGTGATTTTTCTGAAATAAAAACGTATGAGTTTATCATAAACTTCAAAAGTTTATCATATTAAAAATAGGGGACGAGTTGGTAAAAATGGGGTACGAGTTGGGAGGGAACTAGTCCTACAATATAAGACTCCGATAGGCGCGATGTTTACTTTACATGTTTTAATTTTATTTTTCCTTTTTTATACGGAGTCTTATATTGTAGGACTAGGAGGGAACGAGTTGGTAAAAATAGGGAACGAGTTGGTAAAAATGGGGTACGAGTTGACCTGTACCCTATAAGATTAAGATTAAGATTACGATTTTTATTGATCCAAATTAAAGGGCCCACGAAGGGGCATACAAACATAATAACATAAGGTGATTGCATAAAATGGGACCGAGAGCTTCTTCGGCTTGAAGGGGCATCTGTCGGTTGTACAGGATGTATAAATTCACAACCAACCCTTCCTTCGGATGAGACGTAAATTATACCGAGGTCCCATGTTGAGAGATTGCCACCCTCTACGCACGTTAAAGAACCCAGTGTAACAGCTCATTATGAGCATTATGCTCACAATGAGTGCCAGTGGTCCATAGGAGACCTCAGTGTTGCACTGGCTAAATTTTCCGTCCCTACCCATCACCTTTCCTTGTTTCGAGTCCCGCGGTATTTAAATTTGTTTTACCATTGGCCTATCCATCCCCCGTTTTCAACCTACATATTGATTTATTGTAAGTATGTTCTCGTCCTGAATATAGCTGCAAAATTGCTCGCTGGACGTTAAACATCAATCAATCAATCCATCAACCAAACTTCAGCAATATGGTTTTAAATAAAATATAATATATAATATGAAAAAACTTTGTTCAAACTAATTCAAAAATACAATATACCTAAGTTCTTGTAAAATAGACCAGTCATGCTTATCATTGAAGACTACTCAGACTCAGTGACTATGAGATGAAGACCAGCAATAAAGGTTCTGTTCATTCTTTGGTGTAAATTCATCACAGACCCACCTCTATGTAATACAATAAGCAATATAAGTTTAAAAAAAAATTCACTCATTATCTTACAATTCTGTATAAATATATATATTTTTTAATAATTCAATTATGAATAGGGAACCATAATTTTATTTTTTAAAAAGTAAGATAATTATGATGAAAGAAAATGTGATTTCACACTTAGATACAACTTAAAGTACATTTCACATTTAGATACAAATTAAAGTACAATATCTGATGCAACAATATAATTTAACAATATTCAGTTTATATGTGCAAAATGAAACCATTTTGTTTGGGACAAGTTATTTTAAGAAAAAGCACATGTTGTTTGTTTACTTTCATATGTTGACATCCATTGGCTAACAAATTATAAACCAATCAAAACACAGCTTACATCTGAACATTAGTACAAGGGCAAAGTCCACCATAACATTTTGGCAGAAATGTCAGCTGTCAGGCAGAGAAAAACTGTAAATACTGAAGCAAAGGAGAACAAATCTGATGAATCTAATGGTAGTTCTTCAAAATCAAAACAAAAAGAGAATGAAAAGAAAGGGTAAGTTTTAACACGTTCAACGGAACATGCAAAATGTGTTAGAACAAGTCAAGTGGTAACAAAGTCGGGGATTATGTCTCAAAGCCTCTGGCGTCATGTTAACATGTCTATACACAAATTACCGTTTATTTTTAATTAGCTAGAACCATTGATAAACCATTGTGTTGCCTAAAAATAATAAATCGTCATTTCAGATCAATAAAGAAAATATTGCTCTTGATCAGTGTGGTCTGTTGTGGAAGAATTTCATAAATTTGAATTATTTATTTAAATGGACAATAATCTGACCCATTATTATAAGGAGGAAATAGGGATTATATTTATATTATATAACATTAAATGTAACAGCAAACTTCCAATAGATCCACGGCCGTAGGGCGGGTCTGAATAAAGTGAGGCAAAGGGGGTGAATTTAGAAAATTTTTGAATTTTTTTTTTTTTATTTGCTTTCAAAGGTTATACTTGCATTTCAAAAGTGAGGCATTTGCCTCCATTGCGCTACGGCCATGAGATCAGGATGTATAACTATCCCTCAATACATAATCCAGTCTTACTTTTTTAGTGAATTGTATGGACACCCCTACCCCTGTCCTGTTATGAATAATGTACAAAACTGTCAAGGATTCAACAAACCCATGTTATACATAGAGTATATTTATGAAAGAAAAATATTTTTATTTTATCCATTGTAAACACTGTTCATTTTGCTGTTTACACTATGTCATTCACAATATTATTTTATTGCAGTTTTTACAGAATTCTACTGAAGAAATTTCTAAAACAAATCTGTGCAGTTCTGTTCTTTCTTTATGTTGTCATACCTGTATTTGTCAAGACTAATCCATGGATTCATTCCAAGATGGTGTTCCTTAATATGGGTAAGATAAATCAATAGTTTTACTGACCTACATTTTCATTTCAAGATACATTTGTAGATACAAAAGTTCATTTCAAATTATATTACATGTATTGTACTATTATTACTAAGTAATAAAGCAATTTCTGTAAATTTTTGTCATTGAATTTCTCTTTGATTGCATTTTATTATGCAGTAGAGAAAATGCATGTGTAGAAATCATTATTTCTTCAGAACAAGGCCCTAAATTATATACGGTCTGTGTTCAGTTACTTCAGTATGACAATATTTTACACATGTTAAAAATGGATATAATTAGGCCACACCATTTTAAATTCATTATATATTTTACAACAATAGTTGTGCACACAAAATGTTTTTAAAGAAAAAAAAACTATAGTTTTTCAACATAAAAAGAGAAAGCTTACAATATAAAAATATTTGAATCATGTACATTGTATTACTTTTTACATCAACTGATTGAAAACTCATTTTGAGAGGGAGATATGATTGATATGCAAGGTTTCCCACATCTATATTTGATATAAAAAAAACAAACATTGTATTTGTATGCTCAAACTTGATCACATATTCTTGGGAAAAAAAAATTGACCTTATTAATATATAATAATATATAGTATAAATGTTTATTTGTAGTCAGATGGCCACCATTTGTTGACCTGACAAAACCAGAAGAATTGGGTTTAAAGGGAGTGAGAAACTTTTATTTAGATGTGAATTCAGACAACAGAATTGGAGTTTGGTAAGAAATGATCACAATATACTAGGAGTTGGACAGTACTGTTGGAATATCTTCATAGATCATAGATATGGGATAACCCTTAACACCATCCCCTTTGCTTTGAAAATATAGGCTGTTTTCAAGAAATCCCCTCAATTTAGAATTTGCGGAGTAAAATGTAAGAATTTCTCCTTTTGACCACACTTATAATATGATTTACTCAGTATTATGTTTGCAAATAGTACATTTTGTCTGTTTTCATTGTGAACCAGCATCACTAATCACTTGATAGCATCATTACAATATCTTGTGTGGTATAATTTTTTTGTTCGTTAAAAACATTTTTCAAATTGACTGAGCCATCAACATCAATTGGGACACACACAAATTCATAATTTGTTTGTCATCAAAATTGGTGGCCAGATATTCCTTCATAATACTTTGTCCATTAACTATTTATATTATATGTTATTCGGCTATCAGACAGGGTATATAATGTCACATTATATACCCTGTCTGATAGCTGAATAACAGATATATTTCGGATTTAACCTATTTTTATCCCCTGCGATAGCAGTGAGGGGATATAGTAATAGCGGCCGTCTGTCTGTCCATCCGTCACACTTTCTTGTTTACGCGATAACTTGAGTAAACATGGATAGATTTGAATAATTTTATGCATGTGGCTTGTAATTATCATTATCTTGGGTGTGTTCTAACATGGAAATATTTGAAGCAAGGGTTTTGGAGGAAAATCCTAGTTTTTGGTTGAAAAATCACCAATTTTGAGAATTGTGTCTTGTTTACGCGATAACTTTAGTAAACATGGATAAATTTGTATAATGTTTTGTGTGTGGCTTGTAAATATCATTATCTTGGATGGGTTCTTACATGGAAATATTTGAAGCAAGGGTTGTGGGGGAAAATCTTAATTTTTGGTTGAAAAATCAACAATTTTGAGAATTGAGTCTTGTTTATGCGATAACTTGAGTAAACATGGATAGATTTGAATAATTTTTTGCATGTGGCTTGTAATTATCATTATCTTGGATGGGTTCTAACATGGAAATATTTGAAGCAAGGGTTTTGGAGGAAAATCTTAGTTTTTGGTTGAAAAATCACCAATTTTGAGAATTATGTCTTGTTTATGCGATAACTTTAGTAAACATGGATAGATTTGAATAATAGTTTGCAAGTAGCTTGTAATTATCATTATCTTGGATGGGTTCTAACATGGAAATATTTGAAGCAAGGGTTTTGGGGGAAAATGTTAGTTTTTGGTTGAAAAATCACCAATTTTGAGAATTGTGTCTTATTTATGTGATAACTTTAGTAAACATGGATAGATTTGAATAATCTTTGCATGTGGCTTGTAAGTATGTTATACATTAAGACTGCAAGGCTGCTTTCTATAAATATATAAAGCTAAATATTATGCAAGTGCGGGGGGGATACATCTCGCATTCATGCGCTAGGCAGTTCTTTTATTTAAATACATAATCCAACCGTATGAAATATATTTATGTCTTTTATTTCCATTTTTCATATTTCTAGATGTCCCTTTCCACACCTCTGACATTCTTTCTACAATGACGTCAAAATATGTGTCACGTCATATTTCATGTATGAGTTTTCTCATGAAGGAAAATCCTGTACTAAATTTCTAAATAAACACAATTTCATATACATGTAGTAAATTTTATAAACTTTGTGAATATAACATTAATATATCACATAAGAAAACAATGGGTTTGTGAAACAATTTCAATAATTTAAATGTTAGCAAAACCTTGGTGTGGCCCCATGATGTCAAAAATTTTCAAGGCTCAACGTTTAGGAGTTTGCTGAATCGATCTGATATTTGTGAGGAATTATCTGTTGTAATATTTGTTTTTGTTCATACAGCCGTTTTGAGGATAAAAACAGCATTTAATTGGGTAAAAATACATTTATTATTCCGTATTATTCAGTGAAGCGTAATTACTTCTATTTTTGTCGTCCACGTTTTTATTGTTTTTAGAAGACTGAAATATATACCCTGTCTGTTTTCCGAATATATGCTGACATTCATGGTTTAAGAACCAATTTGTGGAACAAACTAATTCTGTAATATACAGTTGTATTTCAACTTTAATATCAATAAATAATATATACATTTTTACATTGATAAATATGATACAGAGGATATTCGAGTCAAGTGTTGGTAGTAAGCAGATATATAATAACAGCAATAGAATCAATAACAAAGACTACCACACTGTCAAAACATTGTAAAAATCCAATCGAAAAATAGTTGGAAGAGACGAAATCAGTACCCCTAACACACATATACATGACAACTGACTTTCCTAGCTTGGTACAGATACTTTAATATAAAGTGATGGGTAAAACAGGTGTATTATATTTATGTTTCAGGCAAATCTTACCTGATTCAGACGTAAAAACTGAAGGTGACTTTGATGAACTGTTAGGAAATGGGAAAACTGTGATTTTATATCTCCATGGTACTACAGGAACAAGGTATTAATTCAATAAACGTTGGCTGGTTTGCATCACAAGTTATTGTATAGACACTATGGCATTGTCATAATGCATAACTGTAACAGACTGACTTCATAATACAACACAATTCAGTTAGTTAGTCTTGACAGTACAGTAGTGATGATACACAGTTATCATTGATTTCTTTTATCTTACATGAACATTAATCAAATAAATCAAAAGGCAAAGGGTTACCTTTTCCAGTAATGACATACCCGGGATACTTGCAAAAAATTCATAAATTTTAACAAGTCAGATTTACCATATCCCATCGTACATTTATTTTGAAAATGTGACCTTTTAATACAAATTAATGAAACATGCAGGTTTCATTGCTACTTGATGGAAATGCACATGCACAATATGTATACTTGTACATGTTTTTGAGTTATAGCCCTTTTTTAGCTCACCTTGACAAAGGCAATGTGAGCTTTTGCCGTCATCTGTCCTTAACTTTTCACATTTTATTCTTCTCTGAAACTGCTTAGCCAAACCAGGATATTCTTGTTTCTGATTGGTCGATTTCTAAAAAAATCTTCTCCCTTGAATCTGAGTAGCCAAATGAACCGAAATTTGGTAGAAAGCACATATGGAAGGTACTCTAAAAAGTTTCCTGAAAACAGAATGAAAGGTGAGTGACACAGACTTAGCCCACTGAGCCTCTAGTTTCAAATTTGCTAAACAATGTATATTTGATTGTTTAGTAGGCAGATGAAACATGACAATGTCTACAAAAAAATGATGACATTGTCTTTTAACAGAAGTAGTAAATTCACTCACCATATGTTACAGTTTCCATGACAACAACCGAAAGATTTCAACTTCGGCAAACATTTGCACCAGCCAATAATGTGTAATGATTTAGTTTTGGCAGCTTTGTATACCAATTTTTCAATGGATTATGTAATTATTTGGGTCGTTTTGTGAAAGTAAACAGACTTTTTATTGCACACATAATTATCACTTATTAATTAAAATGACTAACGATTCCAAAAGTACAAAAAAATAGCCCAGTAAATATCTCTTTAACAAATGTTTAAATATTATTACATGTATTCTTACAGGGCAGGATGGCACAGGGTGCAGCTTTTGAAGCTGTTAGCATCTTTGGATTTCCATGTGTTAGCTTTTGATTACAGAGGTATGTATAACACCTATACAGAGTATTAAAATTTAACATTATCTGATACTTTTGACACTCGTAAGGCCATCAGATCCAGATTTTATTTGTTTGATGCTACATTTATTTGTAATGTGACCCACGAAAGCACCTCTACTCAAAATAACTTATCAAGAATTTCAAATATTATTATTACTATAATTAGCAAGTTTTTTTTAATGATAGTAGGCTATTTTCAGATATTTGAAGGAAAAAATAATTTGCACTTTCCTACAGATATTATGAGTCATGTTGCATCAAACCAGTATTTTTTAAAGGATGACCTAATTCAGGATTTCAAAAATATTTCAGTTATATCATGGTAATGAGTTTTATTAGTGGAGGAAAGTGGGGTACGCGGAGAAAACGACGCATCTAATTTATAATTGTTACTAATATCAAAAATAAATCTATGATATGTAATATAATGCCTATTTTTATGCTCTGAAAAAAAGATGATGTATTAATAAATTTTAAAAAACATTGACAGGACTTGGATCAAATTAATCAAACCTCACATTTGTGTATACTTTTTCTTGTTTGTTTGATTTGTCTCCCTTTAATTGTGTATTTGAACTAGATAAAGTAGATAAATACAAGAAATTTTCTCTCAAAAGATAAAATAAATAAACGGTCATGTCTTAGAACAAGATCACCTGAGAAGTGATAAGGTGTAAATTATTGATTTTTATGATAACAGATTCCCGCTGTAAATGTGTCGTAATACATTGCTGTTTTGTTTTTATTTCACAACAGGAATGTCTTTTCATACTGATATATTATATTCTAATTCTAACATGACTTCCTTCTTTCGCTTTGTTAACAAACGAGCGAGTTATCCATTCGGTATAATCTCATTAGCACATGCGCCGGTTAATGTGACTGACTTTTCCATTGGCAGCATAAACTGTGTGCGACATTTTCCGCAAGCGTAAATATAAATTACCGTCTTCCAATCAAAGTATACTACCGTATTTGTACTTTTAGACATATCAGAATCGAAATAAATCATGGAAGTAAGGTGTTTTGAGTTTTAACATGGGTTGGCGGATATTAGTAAATTTTATCCTTCGCTTCTGGCTCGGGATAAAATACTAATATCTGCCAATCCATGTTAAAACTCCCAACACATTCTGGCTTCCATGATTTATTTCTTAATTTTGTTTGTAGTTATATTTGTGAGTTTTTTTCCCCTCCAACCCCTTGAATTCAAATAAGGACAGGAAATAAAAATAAAATATTTATTAATTTATACATTTCACAGGAAGTAAGATATTTCGACACTCAAGTTTTTATTTATTTACATTCAAATCTACTTTAATAGTTACCTTGAATTAATGATTATCAGCTGTAAAAGGCCACGTATAAACCCTCCATACCAAATTTACATGATATTTTAACTGAAATAAACGGTAACCTCACAAAAATGTGGTCGCCAGTCAATTAATTTGCTATTAAATTAGTTATTCAGTGATAATTAGAAATGTATTTACATAGGGTATTGATATTTTACTTGCCTAGGTTATGGAGATTCTACAGGGTACCCTACAGAAGATGGTGTGGTAGAAGACGGCTATTTTATGTACAAATGGATTAAACAAAGGAGCAAGGATGCCACAGTTATACTTTGGGGACATTCATTAGGCACAGCGTAAGGCAAAATTAGTTATTTTAGGTCAAAGTGATCTCAAAATTTAAACTGCAGATGGATGATAATAAGTAATTATGGATATTTTTCGGGTTTTCTGTACCGTTTTTCTTTCAGCCAATTTATACCGATTAAGCAAATAAGGCTTATTTGACAAAATATATTAAAATCTTCTACCCAGAAACCATGAAACCAAATTGGACCTAGAAAGGTTTAAGGGTGGTCTACTTTTAAAATTAGGTATGACAGCCTTGTCCTCCATCCAAGATGGTGGCCATTACTAAAAAATAGACATTTCTTTAAAATTGCAAATGGAGGTTAATTCATAACTGTAATCATATGAAATTAAATTTAAGTAGTTTAATGTTTTGACTTTTTCTTATAACTTTAGAAGTCAAATTGAAAATTTGTTACATTTGTAATTGTCAATACTTGATGTACAAGATATAAAAATATGATATCTACTGTCACTGTTTTAATTGCTCATTAATTTATATGGTAATGTTTCATACTGTTTATGTTGCATTGTAGAATTACAACAAAGCTTGCCAGACAACTGTGTCTAAAAAGTAAGTGTTAAATACAAAATCTTTAACATTTTTGTTTGTATATTTTGTATTTATAATGTTCTTACCAGAAGGAAATAATCAAGTCAAAGAGTAAAATCATATTTTGTTGCTAAAGATGAAAATTTGGATTCAATTTCACTAATGAAGGTACATGTGTTGCCATGGAAATTATGAAACTTGAATATTTGCAGTATTTAAGATTATTTTATAAAGACAACTCTGTGCTGCCAAGATTTTAGTTTCTGAATGTGATCACAATTTTGTGATATTTTCTTTATCATGCAATAGAAATAATCTTGTTACATAGTGATTTAATATACATATTCCTATTAGTTTATATACTGTCAGGTTACATTCTGTTATATTTTGATATTGTTTGATTAAGAATCATGTGGAGTCTGTTTCACTTTTGTGTCATATTGACTCCTAAATTACCTGTTATGTAATAAAGCAATTACAGTCTTTTGTATATGTTAATATGAATTTTTATGGACCTAAGAAGCCAATATTAACCTCGGCATATGACCTTGTTCAATATTTATTTCTTAGGTAACTTGTTTATAAAAGATCTTGATCTCTACAAAAGACTTCAATTGAATACTTGACCAAGTGTTCAATTGCACTAATGTTGTCTCAGATTTATTTGGATCTATTTTTATATTGTATCTGGATTCAACATTATAAAACAATATTGATGAACACAGTAAAAATATGTACATGTATATGTAGATTTGCTAATTGAATTATGTCAATTTATATATATACTTTTTTTTTTATAGATGAGGAGCCTGATGGTGTTGTGTTGGAATCTCCATTTAATAACATCAGAGATGCGGCTGTTAGACATCCATTTACTGCTGTATGTATATTAATATTATACCAATAATTTTATACTCCCCTCTCCAGACTTGGGTCAATTACTTTCAAATGTAATCGATTACATTACAATTACTTTGCAATTTTCATGATTACATTACATTACGATTACATCAATTTTCAAATGTAATTGATTAAATTACAATTACTTTGTAGATGTTATCGATTACAATACTGATTACATATAATGTCAGGACAATCAATATATTAGTGTTTTATGTTATTTTGTCTCATGTGCATCTGTCCAATATCTCTCTGTAACTCCTCTACTGTACAGAGATGCTGCTGTTAGACATCCATTTACTGCTGTATGTATATCAGTATCATACAAAAATGCCCAGATCATGTGGATAATGGATTAACATTTATATGTACTATTAGTGTCTCTTACCAATAAGGTATTTGAGGCGACTCTTGTCCATATCAAAATGTACTTGAAACATTCTTATGTAATCAAATTTGTCCATAAGTTGGAGAAGGTCAGTGGTTTATTTACGAGCACTCTGTTTTTCTCCAATAAAACTTGACCATAATGATATAACTGAAAATATTGAAAGTGGCATCAATTCTAATCCATCCTAAGTACTAATAATGTGAGTTTAATCATAATGTTATATGTTTAAGCTAGACATTCAATCTCAAGGCCTTCGTAACAGTGGTGTTATTAGTCTTGTGATTATATGTTAACCACATTAACTACTCTGACACCCAGTTCCAGTCTTGTGATTATACGTTAACCACATTAACTACTCTGACACCCAGGTCCAGTCTTGTGATTAGATGTTAACCACATTAACTACTCTGACACACAGGTCCAGTCTTGTGATTAGATGTCAACCACATTAACTACTCTGATACCCAGGTTCAGTCTTGTGATTAGACGTTAACCACATTAACTACTCTGACACCCAGGTCCAGTCTTGTGATTAGACGTCAACCACATTAACTACTCTGACACCCAGGTCCAGTCTTGTGATTAGACGTTAACCACATTAACTACTCTGACACCCAGGTCCAGTCTAGTGATTAGACGTTACCACATTAATTACTCTGACACTCAGGTCCTGTCTTGTGATTAGACGTTAACCACATTAACTACTCTGACACCCAGGTCCAGTCTTGTGTTTAGATGTCAACCACATTAACTACTCTGACACCCAGGTCCAGTCTTGTGATTAGATGTCAACCACATTAAC
>MJUT01054201.1:67755-85279 GCA_002080005.1 Gigantidas platifrons | reverse complement strand
GTGGATAAGGTTGAGACGGGGGCATTCAATTTTCTAGTCTCTGTTGAGGTAAGCGCTTTTTGAAATGAAGACACCCACCATAGAAGTGTCATATTATGTCAATAGGTTTATAATGAATGGCAGAAAATAATTATATTTAGTACATAACATTTGAAAATGCTTTATATTGATAGGTTGATTAGTGTTTACTATTTTTGAACAGTTTATACTTAATCTTAGTAACAGGAACTAGACCAGTTTGAAATGATTTCATGAAGGGACTATACCTGTGGAATAGATTTTCTCTTGCTATTTTTATTTATTTTTGGCAAGATTTACCTCCCTTTAAATAGACGGTGCTGTATTCTGTTTATCATTTGCTGTAAACATGGCGAGGTTTGGCAATGTAAACACAGACAAATTTATCTCAGTGGAGCAGAATGAGATGTTATGTACTAACCATATTATTGTCTTTTCCCTCTAGAACAGTTTTCCTATAGTGTTGATCTAGTTAGGTATAATGCTCCCGTCATTAGCTCAGGCACTATGCATGTACCTCACCAGACAACACTATAGGAAAGCAGTTCCCTCAGGAGAAGACAATAATAGAATATTAATATTGTTTATTTGTAAATAGTGTAAATTATCTTGTGATATATATAGTTAGCCGTATTGTTTTCTTTCTTTTGAAATATATTTGATACATATATGATAATGACACCACACTGTTGTTATATGTTAATCAGTTTGTGTGCCACTTTACTTAACATAAAGCTACTAATATCAAATTAGTGTTCAAGTTTGTCCCCCAAAAATCATTTTGTTTTATATTTTTTAAGAAAATAAGCCATTTTTTATATCTTTCCTGTTTTAGTCACAGTTTGTTGTTTGGATAGCACTGTTAATATTCTATATTTGTTTATAGTTACTGTCTAAAAGTTATAAGTTGTTAATTTGTGATAGGCTCAAATTTGTCAATGCAAATTTTCGTATTATGTAATAAAATTCTAAAAAAAAACCAATATATGTATCTGATACATTTTCATGCTTATTTACAAAATTTATTAAGGATAATCAGTTGGTAGGTGCATAAGTACAAAATAAAATGGAATGTGTGATTGTTGTTTAATGCCAAGTGAGAATTTGTTTTAACTATATCGTGGTAAAAACAAGTTACGTTTTGATGAGATGATGATGACAATGCTTGCTTTATACTAAACCAACACACTGAGTTGTAAGTCTACTTCTACCAAAAACTGACCACCTTAAAAAAATTGAAGATTATGTCAAAAGTTGTAATTGAAAATAACAGGTTTTATAAAATAGTATTTTATCAAGGATACAGCAGCTATGAAAGTTTCAACCAAGGGATTCAAAACTGTAGCCTATGACAGCTGCTTCCAGTCTGATATCGTATAAGGAGAAAAAACTTTGCTGAGTCTTACAAGGAGGAATAACGAAAGATAAGGAATTTTTTAAGTGCAAGCTTACTGACAACAGTATGCATGTAGATATGTTGCTCCACTTGGACTCATTATCCTGTCTTTAAGCTAACCAGCCTTTGCTCTTACTCCTTAAGGCTGCATGCTTAGTGGAGAAACAACAAACACCACTTTTATAAGGCATTTGTTTGACCAAACGGGGATCAAATGCACTATCTTATGAACTTGAGACAAACACACCATTACACAATCAGCACATTAAAAACAGATGTTTTGAGTATCACATTTTTGTTATGATGTAGGCTAATGAATACACTTCTATTTGAAATTCCATATGATTTGATTTGATTTATTGTGTTTAATGCCACTTTCAGCAATTTTCAGCTATATCATGTCGACCAGTTTAGTGGTGGAGGAAGATGGAGAGAACCACCGACCATGGACAAGCAACTGGTAAACTTTATCACTTGCGGCTGCGAGTCGAGTGCACCCTTTTTAGCCGAGTTGCAACGAAGTTGCAGTCGGCTTATGCTTTGGCGAAAGGTGGGCAGGCGGATGGGTGGGCGTATGTTAGCCTATCTTCGTTAACGCGATAACGCTCTTAGTTTTTGGCCGATCGACATAATTTTTGGTAGGAAACATTATTACACCATTATTTAGAGCGAGTTCGAAATTCAGATTAATCTATTATTTTTAGCTCATGGGTAAGCGTCCGTCCGTCCGTCCGTCCCTTAGTTTTTCACATTTAACTCTTCTTCTCTGAAACCGCTGAACAGATTTCAACCAAACTTGCCATAGATGTTCATTGGATGGTCCTCTACCAGATTTGTGTTTTTTGTGTAGATCGGAAATTCAACATGGCTGCCAGGGCCAATAATGTGTTCTGATTGGTTGAAACCTTGAAAATCTTCTTGTCAGAAACCACTAAGCCAATTGAATTGTGACTTTGCAGGAATGATCATTGGGTGGTCCTGTACTAAACTTGTGAATCGTTTGCCGATCGGAGATTCAAGATGGCCACCAGGACTCGACTTAGTTTAACATTGGACCCTATGGGAATTTCACATTTTCATCTTTTTTTCTGAAACCACGAAACAGATTTGAACCAAACTTGGCAGAAATGTTCATTAGATGGTCATATACAAGATTTTTGTTTTTGGCGCTGATCGGAAATCCAGCATGGCTGCCAGGGCCCATAATGTGTTCTGATTGGTCGAAATTTAAAAAATCTTCTTGTTAGAAACCACTAAGCCAATTGAATTGTGACTTTACAGGAATGATCATTGGGTGGTCCTGTACTAAACTTGTGAATCATTTGCTGATCGGAAATTCAAGATGGCCACCATGACTTGACTTAGTTTTAACATAGGACCCTATGGGAAAAATGTTTAAAAGTCTTCTCCTCTGAAACCAGCAAGTCAATTTAAAGCAAACATGGCATGAATGGTCCTTAGGTGGTCAACTTTCAAAATTATGTCCTGTGAATCCAACCTCCATCCAAGATGGCCGCCATCAGCAGACATAGTTTTAACATAGGACCCTATGGGAAAATTGTTAAAAAGTCTTCTCCTCTGAAACCAGTCAGTCAATTTAAAGCAAATATGGCATGGTTGGTCCTTGGGTAGTATACTTTTAAAATTGTGTCAGGTGACCACGACCTCCATCTAAGATGGCTGCCATGAGCAGACATAGTTTTAACATAGAACCCTATGGGATTTGAATAGTAACTTAGATGTATTCGGCATGCAGACATTCTTAAGAGGACTTAGTTATGTCAGGTGAGCGATACAGGCTCATCTGAGCCTGTAGTTTTCTTGTAAAATCATGGTTTTTTATAGAAAAAGTACATATTTTGAGAATTACATATTTCTCTGAAACTACAAAAGATAGAAACTTAATATTTGGTATGGGTGGAGATGCCAATGTGAAGTTGTGCATTCAACATTTTTTATCCCCGGGGCTCAGCCCCACCCCAATGGGGAATCTGTATAAAAAATGTGACCGAGATCCCCACCCTAAACCATATATATTTATGATCAGGGTGACTAGGCAAATTAAATGCATTATAGCTCAGGCTCCGGGGTCATACTCCACCCCCTACCTGAAGTGAACTTTTTAATGGTTGAGATCCCCACCCCTAAGCTATATATATTTATGATCAGGGTGACTTAAGTCAAATTAAATGCCTTATAGCTCAGGCCACAGGGGGTCATATCCCACCCCCTACCTGAAGTGAACTTTTTAATGGTTGAGATCCCCACCCCTAAACCATATATATTTATGATCAGGGTGACTAAGCAAATTAAATGCCTTATAGCTCAGGCCCCGGGGGGTCATACCTCACACCCTACCTGAAGTGAACTTTTTAATGGTTGAGATCTCCACCCCTAAACCATGTATATTTATGATCAGGGTGAATAGACAAATTAATTGCCCCAAGAGTTGAGACCTGGGGTCATCCCCATCCCCTACCGGAAGTTTATTCTTTAGTTTCTTACATATTTATAAAACAAGACCGAATGATTTTGACTTGCAACTCGATTTTTTGTAATTTACAAAGCCTGGTGCAAACCACGCCGTATTGGTAATAGGCTTGTATGAGTTGTTAGGTAATTCAACTACCTAACTCATTGAGCCACCCAGGCCCCTGAAATTCCATATGAACCAAATGCTCTTGTCATATATACAAATGTATATGTATTCTATAAAGAGAGGGATTCATAATTTGTGCCCAACGCTTTTCAACTTTTGACTGATAAAATATGTAAAAACTAAACAAAGCACTCTAATTGAAAAAAGACAAAAGGATAATTGACTGTTTTGATCTTTAGATAAAAGCTGAGAAATTGATTATATTTTCATTTTTTTAATATCTGGATTGTGAACATCTAAATGAAATGTAACGTTTCTTACCAGAAGATTTATCACATGTTATAATAATGAAGTAAATGGCGATACTTCAGAGAAAAGTGGTGGTGTAGATTAAACAGTGATGGTCAACAAGTTCACCAATATCAACTAACTCTCTGACCTGCACCTCAAAGCATTAAACAAAAAAGAAGACCATAGGTAATGAATTCAGGTGCTCCGGAAGGGTAGGCAGCTCCTCTTTCACTATTGGCACCAGCTGAGTTACTCATGATAACAAGTTCATAAAATATATTCTGCTTGGAACAATATTCACCAATATATGTGCAATAACCAATTTCTTATTTCTATCTCATTCAAACAGACCACTAATAATGTGAGTTTGATACTTGTATAAAGCTTGTCAGTGTAATCCAGTTTCCCCCATCAATAAAACTAACAGTCTTTGTCACAATTATTTAAATCTAGTTGTGTATGTTCCGTTTTCATTTTTTTTTACATTGTATAATAATGCTTGATTTTTGTAACGCTTTGAGTATCAATTATTGTGTAAATAAAGTATTTATGTCGTTTCCTTGTAATGAGATTCCCCTTATAAGCTCATTAATTATTTCCCGCCATATACGACCGAGGTATGACAGTAAACGAAATAGTTCACAGTGATCGTGCGAAAATTTATGGAATCGGTTCAAATTAGTTGAATTTTGAGAACAGAATCAGCATAACAGAAATAATGAAAAATGTGGCATTGACGTAGGACGCTCTTTAAGCCTTTACAAAGATGCGAACAGTTACTGGCGTAGTAATTTATTCTATTATTTTCGCGTGGGTTTGTTGACAAACATTAATCAAAGGTAGAATACCATATGAAAAGTGCATGATGAAATATAATTAAGATCTAGCATAATTAAGGGGAGATAATTGGATTTATTGATATTTTTGTTGTTGTTCTGTGTTGGTGACCTCAAAAGCAAATCACCTCTTATATGGTTTGTTTGATTCAATGAAACTTTAACCAAAGCTAGTACACCATATGAAAATGTACACGAAGAAAAATAATTACAGATCTGCATAATCAAAGGGGAGATAATTGGATTTGAGGATACCTTCGTGTTGACCTATGTAGATGGCATTGTAAGAAAATCTACTCCTCTATGGTTTGTAAGATTTCAATGAAACTTTAACCAAAGGAAGTAAATCCAATCAACCTATGCATAATTATGGTATTCATCAGGTACATTCACTTACGTACAAAAAGAATTAGTTTTAAAAGCTAGAAAAGCAGCCTTTAAAATCTCTAAAGAACTTAAACCATCCCTTTTGTGGTGTTAACCTAATGATGAAGCTATTTGATGCCTTAATCAAACCAATAATTCTATATGGTAGTGAAATATGGGTAACTGGAAATAATTGTATGACTGTAACTTTTCATAATATATTTTGTAAGTCGGTGCTAGGCTTAAGTAGGAACGCATCAAACAGTGCAACTTTAGGTGATTTGGGACGTTTCCCAATGCAAATATTTATTGATATTGCTATATTAAAATTTTGGTTACATATTGTAAATGACGAGTGCAGGCATCTAGTAAAGGAAGCGTATATTTCGGAAGTAAAACAAAACTCTAATTGGACTGCATATGTTAGAAATCTTCTGTGCAAAAATGGAGTATTATATATCTAGCAAAATCCTAGTGCATTTAATAGTGATTATGTTGTTGCAGTCTTTACAGAAAAAATAACAGATCAATACCAACAAATCTGGCTGACTGAAATAAAAAGTAATAATAAAACTTGAAACATGTTCTTCTAAAGAATGAATTTATTAAAGAAAACTATATTGACATTTTAAAAGAAAAACACCTCCTTAGAGTAATGAGTAGATTAAGAACCAGTTGTCACCCATTGAAAATCGAAACAGGGTGTCACTGCAAACCCCCTTTACCTAGAGAAAATCGCCTTTGCTCAGTATGTAATGTAATACATGTAGAGGACGAAGAACATTTTCTTGTTTCTTGTAAAAAATATGAAGCTGAAAGACTTAGTCTTTTTAAATTTGTTAAACACAAGTCATTTAAATATTGGAATGCCAAAGATAAATATGTTTTCTTAATGTCAAATAAAGATCCAATACTTATTCTAAATACCGGTACTGCAATTTTTATACAAAAATGTCTTTTCCCCACTTGAATGATATTGCTTTTAGTGTTTATTATTGTTACTACTTAATTATGTTTGTGTATGCATTTGTCAAACCCATTGTATGTGTGAGGTTGAACAATAAAATTATTATTATTGCATGAAGGAGGGATAATCAGACTTTGCTGTATTATGTTGTCAAATTGGGCCACAGAAGTATTCTTTTGTGGCGTGACCACAGTACTAGTATTGCATTGGGATTCGTTTCAACATCAGGAGTCAAAATCTATATAAGTAAGTCATAAGTTTCCTTGTAAAAAAGAAGACCAATTACACATTAAAGCATCTTTTCAAGTTCTAGTCACATATGACATTGACCAATTAAATTATAGCTACCTTGATTTGGAAAGCATTAAATAATAAAGTCAGAAGAGGTCATAAAAACAGAAAATAGAATGGAGCTGCATGCAGTGACATATAGGAGCAGTTTTAATTTGATTGGTCAATAGTAAACACATAAGCACTTGGACATGTTGGATATAGCCATAATAAAAGATGTCAAATACTGTGATGTCATACTTACCAGAGTTATGGCTTATACCAAGTTAATGACATTTAGTGGTTCATCTTGTCAATAAGATCTCTGTCACCTGGCTCTTAACCCATTCCACATTTGAGTGAACATTTTATTGAGAAGTTCGAGATATTTGCTATGATGGTTGATTTAGTATAGTACATGCCAGTCATAATATAACATATAACCTTGACCTCATTGACATAGTTAAGTTGACGCCCTGAATACACAGACTGGTTACCAATTATTGGTCAAGAGATTCATCACGAAGTATGTCGGACATGTTATGTTCCTCATATATACTTAACACTGCAAAATAAAAAGCCCAAGCATGTCTGAGATGCACAAAGAGCTACACTATCACTTCTCTGCAGCATTAAAGTTGGTGATGTATGTTAGTATGGAATGTCTGCTTATTTGGAAATCATCCATTCTTGGAATTACTGCTAATATAAAATTTCAAGGCAAAACCGTATATCAGCACTTTCGCACTTTGATTTTTCAATGACAACAGACAATTAACATAATATGACCACTAAGTTTTGCAGTTGTGTGAAAAAGATGAGTGAGATCCAATCAAATTTCTTTGCTCCTATTTCCAACAATGGGCTGTCAATAATTATGGCCTTAATTGCATAGCAGTTGGACATTCGGTAGATCTTCTTCAATCTGTCCCCATGTGAGTTTGATACAACTTTGTCTGTTCATGATTGTCTGTGTTTTGTAGCAGGAACAGGGGTTTTCTTAGAGTACCACAGTTTCCCCCACAAATAAAACTGACTAAACGACATAACTGTAGTATTGTCCTGGTATTGTTGAAAGTGGTTTTAAACACACATAATCCAATCTATCCCTCCATTTTCAACAGGAAACCAGTAATCAAATTCATCTATTTTCGACAGGAAACCAGTAATCAAGCAATTCAATTTTCAACAGGTAACCAGTGATAAAGTTTTCAGCTGCAACAATCCAATAAAGTAAGAGTTAAATATGACTCAAACAACACAAAAATTGACATATTTTTATTTTCAGTTGCCTTAAATTACAAAACAGTAGGCACCATAATAAAGAAGTATTTAATATTGCAGTAGATCTAATGTTAAAACATATGTAAATTCAGAAACAAGATAAGTTTATCATCAAATTCTAGTGTTCATTTGTCCCTCATAAGCATAAGTAATTTGCCAAAATCTTCTGTGACCATGTGCAAAAAATTGAATCAAGGAAAACGAAAGTACTAAAATAATGATATTTAGACATTCCAACTTAGTTGGAAATTTTTTCATGAACATGATTCGGACACAACAATCTTATCATTACTACTAAATGTCTCCATTCAGGATTATTTGCTTTCAAATCAGGATGTGCATAATTTTACACAAGGAATTGAAATAAGTACAAATTTGTTAACAGCTTGTTTAAAAAAACAATTCAATTATAATCGAATAATCCAATTTTTTTTTATATATGTATTCAGTAGAATCCCATTGTGTCAAAATTGAAGAAATAATTGATATTACTTTGAAAAAGCCAATTATTTGAATGATCTGGGGTTAAAGCAAATTAAAAACAAATATGAGTGGACCAACATTTTTCTTACCGTCGTAGTAAAAGAAATGACTTAATAGTTGGAGATAAAGGGATTTCCTGAATAAGACCAAAGGTGCCTTGTGGCAAGAAGTGAACAAGTAATTTATACAATTCATAAACAAATTTTGAAGTTAAAATTTCCAATACTGATAATTATCAAAGCTCCAGTACCCAAATCACAAGGGTTCAAACTATAATTTTAACAGGGAAATGTTTATCATTTCGTCCTTCTGACAATTCAATTGCTACATCAGAATTCTTCAAACAATTTCAGATAATTATCTGGAAAAAATTATTTTAATATTGAATGTTTTTTGTGTGAATATTAATTGAGTGGTGGTAGCTTAACGTCCATGAATTAAATTAATTTGACAGCCAATTGTTTCACTTGAACTAAAGCCTTCTTTTTTCTATAGCAGTCAAACACTTCCAATCTGGAAGTCCAAGTTCTGACAGAGTATATATTATCTGAGGTAAATCATGTTTTATTACTTTTAGCCACACAAGGATTATCATACATTGTATAAGGAAACAAGTTATCATAGCAAACAATATACTAAAGTGTCCAATCACAACAATTTTCCATTTTAATAATAATAATAATGATATTTTTAATAAAATGTTCATTGCTTTAAATCTTATTTTGTAGATGAAACATTTTTAATGTCAATTTCTTGATATGAATGACCTGTGAGCAATTAAACGTGCACTATAATAATTAAGTTTTACCTAATAAATGATATATTCAGTTTGAATGAGTTTAAGCTACAATTTGATGAGAAGATTATCTTATATACCTATAAATATCATATCTATCAACATTAATATACATATTCACACATTTAACAGTACAACAAATATACAATTTTAATCATTCAAACATTAAAACATGGGAAACCATAAGAAGACCCAAACATAGAAAAGATTTTATTAGCATTACTGTACTCTTCAGACTTTATGTCAATAGGATTTTATTTTATGCATTAAGTAACTTAAGGAAGTGCTATTACATGCATTCCTAAAATCAGAATCAAACAGTTTACATAACTACAGTAAATCATGATCACTGCTTTGAATAATTTCAACCAATATTTATATACTTGCTGATAATGTCTGATAACATGTTATTAAATAATATCCCAGGATAGTTATCAAAGCATACTGATACAAGGTCACGAACTACAGAAAACCAATCAATGTTTACCAAGTAATGTAACTATTAAATCTGCTTCAAATCATTGTGCTGGCATACACAGAAGTAGATTGTGAACGTAATAATATGGAACAAATTCTGATTCTAAAAACATGTTGGTCACAAGGCACAAGGCACTGCATTTTACAACAACTGTCTAAATAATATGAATTACTTCCCTTTATTTGATTTAATGGCAACCTCCAGACTTATATTTAAAAAAAAAAAAAAAATCACATACATATATATAAGACTAATGTGTTTTATATTTTTATATTCAATCAATGATAATTTTTTAAGAAAAATCCACTTTTGTCTTTTCATTGATTACATTTTCTTTTATTTTTAATTTTATATAGCGATTTCCAAGTTATAAAAAAAACCTATTTAAATTAATTTGTGTACAGGGAACAGTCCAGGCACGAGATTAATCATGACCTCAGGGCAAACGTACAGTTATGCCTCTCACAATCCCATACCAGATTTTCTAGAATAAATCACTTTTTTGCATTAATTACATTTATCAAAACTTAAAAAGTCTACTTTTTTATAAATCATTATAAACATAACATGCAATAATAACAATGTGTACATAAAATTTCAAAACCCACAGAAAATATACAACTTTTAGAGATTCAAAATTAACAGCACTAACATACACAGATAACAATGAATATCAACTTCTACAGCTTTTCAATTAAACCATATATTGTTTCCTACAGAATATCTTTAAAATTGGCATAAATATAATAATGAATTTAAATTTTCCATTTTAATACAATCCATATCAACAATATAAGCTTGAACAAAAAAACATTAGGAAATATGCTTAAAGTTTTTATTGGTTAAATCTGAAATCACCCTGCAATTGAAAATGAGTCTCAACTAAAACTAAAACTAATTGATATTTATACTATTTTTCATCCTTGAACCAAATTGGTGTCATTTCTCACCCGTCTTACACTGGCTTTTGATTGGTTCAGTTCGTAAAATTGTCATTACATTGTATATAAAATATACTGGAATTTTATTAGAAAAACAAAAAGAGTAAATTTCAGCTTAAAACAAAATAGGAAAAACAATTCAACCAGTCAATAAGAGAAAACAAGGGAGGTAATAAATGTTATGCTCTTTAAATAGCATATTTTTTTTTTCCATACTGATAGTTTTAGAGATATTTGTTATAGAATAAACAAGTATAACATAAAATCACACATCATACAACTTGTTATTGTAATGCACGGTCTCAAATGTCAGCCTACTGAACCATGACACGGCAAAATTACAAATTAACAGAAAACCCCCAGTTTAAATTTCAACTTCTCCACCTTAAAATTTTGACCATTTAAAGACTTTTCTCTTTTTGGTAACAGTGGCCATCTTGAATGGAGTGCTCATCTGTTTTTTTTTAATTTTATTTTTTTATAAATACTTGTGAAAATGTCACCATCAAAGGACGACTCCTCTCATGTCTGTATAATTTGACTGTGATTTCAGAGAACATGGTTAAATGATTTTTTTTGTGAAGATGGGTCCAATTTACATCATAATGGCAAAAATCAGCAAAATTATAAATTTCACTTAATTCCAGCACATATTGAAGGGCTACTGAATATATACTAAAATGTTTGAAGTAATGTCCACCATTTTGGATTGATGACATGACTTGGATATATTCTTTAATGAGGATCACCAAGGGACCAAACCAAGGCAAATTTGTTTCAGATTGGTTCAATGGATTCAGAGAAGATAAAAATTTGAAAATAAAACAATTGACAACATAAATGGCAAGATCTCGTATAGCTCCTGACCAAATGAGCTAAAAACCAGCAAAGGAAACATTATACCCATTAATTAGAAAGAAATCTTTTCTTTATTATAATTATATATATATATATATATTTATAACCACAAATAGTTCTTTTAATTTTACAATTTGTTTCTCAATTTTCTCAGATCTAAGTATAAAAAGTATGCAGAATTAATTTAAATATTAAAATATTTTGTGAAAAAAAATATCTTTTTCCGTCAGCAATAGGAGTTGGTGGTAAATTTAAGAAATAATTACCGGTAGCCATATATTTATATTGTTTTTACCACGGGTTGGCACTTTATGCCTAATATTTTACCATGAGCGGTAGAGAGGGGTTAAATGAAGGCATAAAGTGACAACCCGTGGTAAAAACAATATAAATATATGGCTACCGGTAATTATTTCGATTCTAATAGGACAATTACGGAACATTTTCAAATCGAAGCAGCCTAGGTCATCCATTGTTTTTGGGTGTTCCATTAAATGATCCGACTGAAATGTTACAATACTATTCCGTTTTTTTCCAAAGATGTTTGAAATGACAACCGAAAAGGTGTTTCATGCCGATGACAAATATGTTTTGAGATTACTAAATGTTATCATTCATGAACATCAATTCAAAAGAAATGGAAAATACTACAAATTCCACTTCGACAAGGAGGTGTACATGACGCCAAAAAACGTCAGGATCTCTATGTTCTAAACTGGAAGTCTTCATATGACGTCATGTTGTTTACGTGCCAAAATTGTCAACAACATTTCGTGGAATTTTAATTTGTGTGATTTTTAGATCCAGGGATATGCAAGAATACAATATGTTATTCGAGATCTTCGCAAAGGATGTGGGTTTATATTTCCTGTCTGTTTTCTATATCGCCTGAGCCGATTTCCAATACATGAATGTTTATTCATTTTGTGTATTGCATACTTATCATTGTGTACCTTTTACAGGGGAGTGTCATGGAACAGCCACTTATAAAGCACAGACCACATCTATCTATGACGTAATCGGTCATAGATTAATACTATTTTTACCACGGGTTTGGACTCAAAGCATTTGAAGGACGTCATATTAGAATGTTCATTTTATATTTTCTGATAAGAATTAAAATTTGAGGAATATTGCACTTTATCCCTAAATGCAGAAAAATATAAATTTGCTTGAGAAACACCTAGTACTAGAATATCTCAGAACATATAAATCAATTAGTGTGAATAATTATCATAGTGTAAATACACACTCTCAAATATATGCAGTTTTTTTCTGAAAATATTTTAGTTAAAATATTATTGTCAATGTCTAAAGTATGTTTTAATAGAAAAGCTGAATGAAAGAAAGTAGAAATAAAATACAACAAATTTTTATATGTTGTGTCTGATACAAACACAATAAATTTTCTCCTATATAAATAATGATATATTCTAAACAAATATCCAGTCCTACAAAAATTAATTATTAAAAACTCTATATATAAAACATATTTTCCCTCTCATCAATCTCTAATTACAATCTAACATAGTAAGAATATCATAAAATGAATAACAAAAGTCAATAAGAAATGCATTCATAAATGTTAACATGAAATAAAAATTTACATCAAAACAAAAATCATGCAATGGGACTAGAAATGTGGAAAGACTACAAGTTAAAAACAAATCTTTTATTAGCATGCAGAAAACAATACATAATATATATATCTTTTACCCAAAAATAAACTTCTGTATATTTTATAAATAGGAAAACGAAAATTATTTCTATGGAATTACTATACAATAATATTTTTTTCAAAATACTTTGTTCAAGATTGAATATATGGACGTCATCTGACAAGTAGCCTGTGACTTTATGAAAAGGGTGTCACATATTCATGTAGCCTTTGATTGAATACATGGATATCACCTGACAATGTAACCTGCATATTCATAAGGGTCATATAACCATGTAGCTTTTGATTGGATATACAGATGTCACCTGATGTAGCAAGTGTCTGATTGTATATTTCAGTGAGTTTATAACATCCTAAAAATTTATTTTCCTTGAAAGTTACCACAATAGTTTGTGTAGCAATTTCTTCAGTTTTAATGACAAGCATTAATTATGTCTTGGACAAATTATGTCCGACTCAGACAAACAGATCAAGCTTCACATATTCTACTAAAAGAAGATATGTTTTAATATAAAACGTTAATATTCTTTTATTTTAATAGCACAAATACTACAAACTTTCCAGTCTAATAATGCCATTATAACATTATTACACTATCTATTGTATAAACCAAGAAATGAACATGACAATACACTTTGTGGCTAACTCTCAGAGGCTTCATGATCATGTGACATTCTTTTATCCAATCAACTCTCCTGTTACAAAGTATCAATTTCTAAGTATGCATAAAGATATAAATATTCACTGACACCCCAGTTTCTCTTAAAAGTATAACAGTAATATTATATACAAGTTTTAGATAAATATATCTGACAATTCATTTTAAATTTACACGGGTGGGGGAAAATAGAGGGGGCAGCACTTTTCTGAAAGTAAAGGCAAATAACAAATAGCATATATCTTAAAAACAAAACAAAAAGGACAGTCATTTCTGGTGAAGTGTTCTCAGACCCTCTTTATCAACACAAAATACTTCTGAAAAGTATCTAAAAAAAATGGGAAAAAGCTAATTTTCTTCCTTCATGGTGTGCAATATATAATTTTTTTTCTTGTAATTGATAATAAGAATTATTGATTAATAAGCTCCTATATAATGTCTAAACAACTTCAGATATATTGTAAACCATATATTTGAGAAAAAAAAAGACAAATACCGTATTCATTCTAATTGACGCCACGGGGGCGCTGCATTTTTTCAAAAGGGGGGCGTTAATTTCGTCTCCACAAAACATTGAAATTAGTGAGAGTGAATGCGAGCTAGACTCGGATTTAAATGAATCTGAGTCGGATTATGACAGCCCCGGACACTGACTTGTTCAACAGCGTCTTGTACATAGTGTACATAAAACAGTAGGAAGTAGATTCGTAGTTTATTAGTTTATTACTGCTAGTTGTCATCCGATTTGCATACTGATAGGATTTATTGTTTAGTATATAACTGGAATAAAAAGATTTTCCTGGTGTAAATTTGGTAAGTCACTTTCACTTTTTACGGTTAGAAAAGGGGGGGGGAGAGGCATTTATTAGGGCAGGGGCGTCAATTAGAACGAATACGGTATCTAATTTATAAATATTTCGCCGATGTTAAAACAGTGTATTAATATATTATAATCCAAGACATACAATGTATAAGAATTAATCTTGATGATAAAAACGTAGATATCAAATTTAGTGCACTGGACACGTTTCTGAAACATATTTGTTACAAGACAAAAGATCTATGAAGTCTTTTACAAATTTGTAATTTCAGATTACATTACACAGCCTTCATAATAGTAAACAAATTAATTAGTTACATCAAAATTATCATTAAACTTTGAGTAAAAAAAGTATATATTCCCTCAAAAATGTTGATATAAAATAATATCTTTCTAAAGGTATTCCAAAGGCTTATAAAATGTCTAAAAACTATTTTCAACTGTTCCCATTCTTTATACATATATCACTGCAAATGCAGATATTTCGCGTGAGGTTAATTTTTTGGTTAATTTACATCCAAGAGAAGTGAAGGAAAATTATCCTCAAACATGAATACTCACATGAATGTATGCACTACACCAACATAAGACAAATTTGAGTAATGGTGTCCAAATAAAATAAAATAAGAAGATTGACAGTATAATACTTTCTTTACAGTCAATCAATTGTAGTTAAATAATACCATAACTTTGTACAAAGATATCCCTGCAGATCTTATTGTAAAAGTGGCCTCTAATTTTGGTAAGACACTACTTTTAGTCTGAGTGATTCTATTTATAGAGATATATTGTACAATGACTTGATCTAAGTTATAAGTGTTTAACAAAGATTAGTGATATCTGTTTCTCACCGACATGTAACAAATCTGAAAAGGGATATAAATTGGATCTGACATAATTGTGGAAACCTAAAACTAAAATGTCATGAAAAATAAAAGATGTGCACATTATTAGGTTATCAGAGGGAATGTAAGGAAGGTAAAGATAGGGTAAATGAAATGTTGTAAGAGGATTTGTGTATTAACAATAGCATGCAGGCAATAACTATGATGTCTGATGCTGGATGGTGATCCTATATTGCTGCTTAGCTGCATGGGCAACACAATGCAATTCCTTTGAAGATTTGGTATACTTTGCCAGAAATATCTGAGACCAGTCTTTATGTATGTATTGTATTCCTGTCAATATCTGGTACCCTTCTCTTGTATAACATATAATACAGATCAGGAGGGATTTTTGAGAATCCTTTTTAATTTAAAATCATAGACCTGTCTACACATATAAACTGTATTACTGTCGACATCTGGTGGAGGTATTCTCTGAAGTCGAGGATTGTCTTCTAGGACAGGTACTATCATTGGTCTAGGAGGAAGGGTACTCTCTACTCGACACTTCTCTGCTCTGTACCTGAAGTTAGAAAAAGCAAAATATGCAAATTAAAATACTGATCATCTCATGTAATGATAAAATGGCTGTTGTTTGAAACAAACTCAATGGAATACCTATTGATTTGAAAGATTTTACTTAAAAATAGTCAAAGGCTCACTTTTCTACCTGTTTCTAAAGTTTGTACAAATAAATTATATATTTTCCAACAATGTACGTACATGTATATTGTATATATTGTGAGACTGCACTTCTATTTTTACATGCCAGATTGAAAAAACAGACCTGGATAACTTATTTTTAGTTACAAAAAATAGGAAGATAATTTTCAAAATTATCATGGCACCGTTTCACCATCATAATTTGTTGTATGTAAGCATGTTCTCATCATGAATATAGGTGAAATACTGCTCACATGATGTTAAACAATCAATCAATCAAGTTTTTAAACACCAGAAAAAAATACCTGCAATATTCATTATATGTTAATACATATCCCTTGTCATCAATACAAGCTATACTGTTTTCATCTCGATGCTTAGAAGCAAATATTTCTACAGGTAAATGATGTGATTGACGTCCTGTGTCTGTATGTTCTGGGTGATAATACCAAAGCAAACTCATCATCATCTCGTCTGAAATAAAAAACACCTTCATTAATGGTAACGTAATAACTTTTATAAATTCACTGACATTGTGTACCTTACAAAAAGTTGGCTTAATGAAATTGTGTATCTTACAAAAAGTTGGCTTAATGAAATTGTGTATCTTACCAAAAGTTGGTTTAATGAAATTAAGTATCTTACAAAAAGTTGGTTTAATAAAATTGTGCATCTTACAAAAAGTTGGCTTAATGAAATTGTGTATCTTACAAAAAGTTGGCTTAATGAAATTGTGTATCTTACAAAAAGTTGGTTTAATGAAATTGTCTATCTTACAAAAAGTTGGCTTAATGAAATTGAATTTAACTAGAGGCTCCCAGGAGCCTGTATAGCTCACCTGGGTATAACAACATCAGTCAATAAAACTTGGCAACTCCGGTCAAAAAATAACAAATGTAGCCCTCGTCATTGCAGACCCCCTCTTCAAAAAAATTTGGGCAGGGGTTCGTTCCCCCCTTTAATGTAAGTTATCAATATTGCTGTAAAAAAAACCCATAAATGTCAATGATTCTCAAAATTTAGCTTTTGCTACTTCACATTTTGTAATAGAGTTGCTTCCCTTTCATTATTTAAGTAACCAAAAGCAGTGAGTCAACAAAAAATGCATTTCAAGAGGATTAACTCTTCACACAGTTGTCGGACATTTGCAACTGTGAACTTTTTTTGTAGATCTTGACATGCTGAACATTTTTGCAGTTTAAACTTAACATCTATCCCTTATAGTTTTTGAAATAAAA
>MJUT01054201.1:36876-66513 GCA_002080005.1 Gigantidas platifrons | reverse complement strand
ACGAAAAGTATAAAAATTGTGAAAATTTGATGAAAAAAGGGCAATAACTCCAAAATGGGTAATGGAATTTACTTCAAAATTGCAGTGTAGGTAGATCTTGACATGCTGAACATCTTTAATGTTTACACTTAACATCTATCTCTTATAGTTTTTGAAATAAAGGATGAAAAGTATTAAAATTTTGAAAATTTTATGAATAAAGGGAAATTACTCCAAAATGGGTAATGGGATTTACTTCAAAATTGCAGGGTAGGTAGATCTTGACATGTTGAACATTTTTGCAGTTTAAACTTAACATATACCTCTTATAATTTTTAAAATATAAGACGAAAAGTATCAAAATGTTAAAAATTTGATGAAAAAAAGGGCAATAACTCCAAGATGGGTACTCAGATTTACTTCAAAATTGCAGGATAGGTAGATCTTGACATGCTGCACATTTTTGCAATTAAAACTTAACATCTGTCTCTTATAGTTTTTGAAATATAAGACGAAAAGTATTAAAATTTTAAAAATTTGATGAAAAAAGGGCAATAACTCCAAGAAGGGTCATCAGATTTACTTCAAAATTGCAGGGTGGGTAGATCTTGCTGTGCTGATCATTTTTACCCCAGTCAAATTTTTGATATTATTAACGGTTTTTGAGTTATTACCCAAAAACCTGCAATTTTACCATATGTTCTATTTTTAGTAACAGTGGCCATGTTGGTTGGTGCACGGCATCACCGGACACAAATTTGAAACTAGACACCCTAGTGATGATTCAAACCAAGTTTGGTTTCAATTGGTCTAGTAGTTTCAGAGGAGAAGATTTTTGAAAAAGTTTATGACGGACGACGACGATGGACGCCAAGTGATGGCAATAGCTCACATGACCCTTCGGGTCAGGTGAGTTAAAAAGGTTGGCTTAATGAAATTGTGTATCTTAAAAAAAGTTGGCTTAATGAAATGAAATGCTTTGTAATTATGATGTGAAATAAATATACAAAACATGCAGATATTCATTGTTTTTAATTTACAGAATAATATTTCATGTAGATAGTGTGCAATATTCCCTGATATTTGTACTAGTGTAATATCACTTTAAATTACTAAGTCATCGAAAGGGTTAAAATAGTGCTCTCATTATTTTTGAAGTTTTGCTATACAGTAAATGGGTTACTACATAAATATTCACACAATAAAATGAAATATTGTTGAAAGTGGTATTTAACACCCATAACCCTTATACAAATGTTCATCATAATGGAATCAATGATTTGTGGCAGGTCAGTGACTTTCTCAGGTTTACTCCACCAATACAACTGACAGTCACAAACCACCATATACCTGAAATATTGTTGAAAGTAGTGTTAAACACAAATACCATCCATGATCTGTATCACAGCATCATATCTTAGATCAATTTAATTAGATTTCAGATTCCTTCAATCTATAGAAATACAGCCATATCTGCCTTAAAGGGCACCTCTATATAACAATTTAATATCTATAGTATAAAGGGCAGTCTCATTTTTCCCATCAATGAATAGTTTATATAATTTTTAACCTGTATATAAAGGGCAACTGCTGATAAAGGGCACATTTTCATGTTCCCTTGAGTGACCTCTATAGACAGGTGTGACTGTACTGTTATACGTTCAATTGAATATGGAGATTACATACCTAGATATATTTCTGTCTTATCTTTATACAAATAATGAAAATAATCAGGTTTTTATCACAGGCGCTCGAGTACACTCTGTGATTTTCGTTATTTCATTAAAACTAAATATTTTTCCTTTTAGTGCCTCTATTATAACATTCTCTACGCAGAATCACCTAAATTTGATGTATTTTACACATTTTGATACAACCCATTTTTTTTTCTACAAATACTATGATATCAACAAGGCCAGCAACTCACCGCCATTTTTTGGGTTACTGGACATCATGAAATTTCACCTACCTTGGTTCAATAGTAAATTTCTCCTTGGAAAGTCACTTTCTCGCCGTAACAGCTGCGGTCGTCGTTTTCTAATATATTATTCCGTTCATTCAATACGTTAGAAGTCCATCGGATCACAATTTATTATTAAATAGTCACAATTTAGCACTGAACGTTGTGCTTTAAATTTACTGCACCGGAAGTTTCTGAATTGATTTAGGGGAGGTAATACTTTTTTCAAACTTTTCCGGATGACCTCGGCTTTTATCGCTGATACATACGAAGAAATCAAGGGCATCACAAAGGATCAGAAAAGGCGCGAAATATAAACTGAGAGAAGGAATTTGCTCCAATAAAATGTAAATTTGGAGAAAAAAAGAAGAGATCAACAAATCAACAAAGAAAATAGATGTAGTTAATTAAAAGCTACATAACACAAATTATTCAAAATCAGACAATGTCCGCTTGAATTTTTGTATACCCCCCCACTTTCTTTTTCCCAAAGTGTATTCACTACCCAACAATTTACAAGAAGACAGCAAAGAAATCATTTTTAATTTTAGACAAGAAACACATGAAATTACTTCAAATTTGATGTTTTGCTATTCATGTACATTTTATGTTAGGCCCATTTCCTGCTTCCCTATCTACCCTATTCACTGGTGACAATCAGATGGTGGTAACTGAAATTACCACCATCCCAACATGGCGGGTGTAAAAACAGGTAAAATCAATTTTCCTTATTTTCTCTGTTCAAACATATGTGCATGAAATGTTACTCAACTGTCCCTTAGATAAGAACATTTTTAACGACCCTTTGTAATCTCTTCAAGATATGCTGCTCGGTTACTTATAATTTTGCTTTCGAAAATTGACAAAGATGGTAGTAACTCCGTAAATATTTTTAGGCTGATTATGGTAACTTAATTCCTGGGTGGTGTTAAATTCGTATTCATATTTCTACGTATCACATCAGACAAACCTTAAAACAAGGTATAGTAAGAGTATTTTGTACTTTTTATTCGAAGTTTTATCACGGCATAACTGCCAGGTGAGAAATTATTTAATATAGTCATGCATGATCATGCATAACTCTAGAAATCCCGTTTTGACTTTTAGTACCTTATTTTGTCTGTTTTATCACGGAAGTTAAAAGAAATGTAATATTCTCTATAGTGAATAAAATTAAATTATATCATTCGAGGACAAATACATGCATTTGTAAATGTCTAATCAATACTTATTTTTGTAAGACGAGGGGCCCGGGTGGCTCAATGAGTTAGGTCATTGGACCTAACAGCTCATACAAGCCTATCACCAATACGGTGTGGGTTTGCGCCCAGCTTTGTAAATTACAAAAAAGGGTGCACTCAACTCGCAGCCGCAAGTGATAAAGTTTACCAGTTGCCTGCCCAGGGTCGGTGGATCTCTCCGGCTTCCTCCACCACTAAAAATGGTCGCCATGATATAGTTGAAATATGGCTGAAAGTGGCATTAAATACCAAAAATTCAATTCAATTCAAAAAGGCTGAAGCAGAAAGTGATATCTATATTGTGGTAAGTAAATCTTTAATATACTTAGAATTTCATTCTTGGATAAAATGGTGTTTTAAATAAATTTTGAAAATATCTACATTCGAGGGTGAACGACCTCTTAGGTCGCCTGTATTGAAGAGAAATAAATCTTAATTCTGCACCAAATCCCTTTTTTATAAAGGGAAATGCAATTAACGGAAAATGAGACGTTTTTAAAAAATTGGGAACACCACATCGTACATTTTATTTGTTGCTTTTTATTTTATGTTAAACACATAATTTGTTTACAGATTTTCTAGATGGTTAATGATTTTATTGTTATCGCTGTTAAAAGTGTTTGTGTATAAATGAATGACTTATGTATAGTTTTTCCCATCGTCAGAAGGGGGCATGGTGGCCGAGTAGTTAGAGCACTGGACTTAAAATCACAAGATCTGACACCACTGTAGGTTCGAGCCAAGGAAGTGTCAAGGAATCCAGGGGAACTACCGTAGCTCGGGGGTTTCACTGTGTGAGGCCTGAATTGGCAAACAAGGTCATTAAATACTCCCAGTATCCCCTAGTAGTACTAGTTTTTCCCATTTCCTTTGTTTTAATGAATCAGGTTTTCAAAAGGAAATAAAATCTTTGATATGACTGTAACATATTATTATTTTTAGGATGTTTCCCTGAGAAGTTTGAATGGTAACCAGTGTTTTTTGTGAATTTTGTTATTTATTCATTTGAGTGCTAGCCTTTCTATTCAGTCTAAATAGGAGATAATAAAAATGTTCGTATAGAAAACAGATGACGCTTCGAAATTGGAAACATTTATACTTCATCGGCGACTGACGCTCGACCATTGCGCCATCGTCGCATGATTTTCGCCTTCTATTGTTGTTATAAAAATAAGAAAATAAGGAAAATTGATTTTACCTGTTTTTACACCCGCCATGTTGGGATGGTGGTAATTTCAGTTACCACCATCTGATTGTCACCAGTGAATAGGGTAGATAGGGAAGCAGGAAATGGGCCTAACATAAAATGTACATGAATAGCAAAACATCAAATTTGAAGTAATTTCATGTGTTTCTTATCTAAAATTAAAAATGATTTCTTTGATGTCTTCTTGTAAATTGTTGTTGGGTAGTGAATACACTTTGGGAAAAAGAAAGTGTGGGGGGGGGGGGATACAAAAATTTAAGTGGACATTGTCTGATTTGAATAATTTGTGTTATGTAGCTTTTAATTAACTACATCTATTTTCTTTGTTGATTTGTTGATCTCTTCTTTTTTTCTCCAAATTTACATTTTATTGGAGCAAATTCCTTCTCTCAGTTTATATTTCGCACCTTTTCTGATCCTTTGTGATGCCCTTGATTTCTTCATATGTATCAGCGATAAAAGCCGAGGTCATCCGGAAAAGTTTGAAAAAAGTATTACCTCCCCTAAATCAATTCAGAAACTTCTGGTGCAGTAAATTTAAAAACACAACGTTCAGTGCTAAATTGTGACTATTTAATAATAAATTGTGATCCGATGGACTTCTAACGTATTGAATGAACGGAATAATATATTAGAAAACGACGACCGCAGCTGTTACGGCGAGAAAGTGACTTTCCAAGGAGAAATTTACTATTGAACCAAGGTAGGTGAAATTTCATGATGTCCAGTAACCCAAAAAATGGCGGCGAGTTGCCGGCCTTGTTGATATTATAGTATTTGTAGAAAAAAAAATGGGTTGTATCAAAATGTGTAAAATACGTCAAAATTAGGTGATTCTGCATAGAGAAGGTTATAATAGAGGCACTAAAAGGAAAAATATTTAGTTTTAATGAAATAACGAAAATCATAGAGTGTACCCGAGCGCCTGTGGTTTTTATGGCTTACCATTTTCCTCCCAAAATGCTGTAACTTTGCCAAGGTAAGGGATATCTGTTTTTCTTGGTCCTGATCGTAATATTACAACATCCCTAACATATATCAAATCTCCATCAGTATGTTTGATAGCAGGGTAACAATCTCTTTCTACTTGTGATCCAGCCACCTACAATTTACCATACATGTATACATTATATAGACATACAGGAATGCATTGTAGTGATACCACAAATTGTACAGGATGAAGTGTATTTGTGGTCAGCTAAAATCCCCATCTAAATAAAAGTAAATATTTGTTGTATCTTTTTTTTTTTGTTGATATTTATTTTGGCGACACACTAACATCTAATGGGGTCACTTTAAGTCTGCATGCAAATTTTAAGATGTGTAGAATATATACTTTGAAAAGTTAAACAATATTATCATTTGTTTACTTAGTAATTATATGACAGGAGTATTTAAACATTAAATTGCTCAGTTTAGCACATTTTCTAATCTGCTAGAACTGGGCTTACATCTGACCAGTTTACATTTAAATTATAGTATATCAATTCAACTGCACAATTTGACTCTGAATAGATTAAAAGCATTATAAAGGTGATATAATAAATCATTTATGTGCCTTATACCCACTGGCTAGATATGTCTGTCATGAAAATAATATACCACCCACTCTGACAAACCCTTAGGTCTGGTGACCAGAACCTCCAAAGTCAACACAAACCATCATGGCATACTCATAGTATATATTTTATACAGTGAAACTTTCTTTGAATATTACCGTAATTTTTTTCTTTTCTGCTACACTTTGGAATTCCCAGTTGTGATCTTTTTTCTTTGGTTTCTTTGTTTCCACCTTTTTCTTTTCAGTTTTGTTGGCCGGAGTTGATTTTGACGAGGATGATTTTCTCCGTGGGACAATTATTAACTCTGTACTAGTTTGTCTTGTTAATGACAACAAACGTTTCCTCTTGGGGTAACTTTTAGAACACTGATTTTCTTTCAAGACTTTGGCATCGACACTTTTACTCCTATTAAACGATTTATTGACTGTTTGTTTTTTAGATTCTGTTTTTAAAGTTTTATTTTGCTTTGCTGGCTGTGATTTTTCATCAGAACTAAATACATCATCAACACATTTTCTTTTTGATGCAGACAGCTTTTTGCTAACTACTTTTGGTTCTTCAACAGATGTGCTCAGTTTTTGTTTTTTAACTGTTTTAATTTGATCATCGGATGATTTACTTAAAGTTCTCTTTTTATTTGTTTTCAAGTCTTCTGATAATTTGTTTGTATTCTTTTTAACAGTTTTTGAGTCATCAGATGGTTTACTCAAAGTTTTCTTTTTATTTGCCCTGAGTTCCTCAGATAATTGGCTCAAAGTTTTTGCTCTTCCTGTTTTTACATCATCTTGTGACAGACTTTTCTTTTTGTTTGTTTTCACTTCATCTGTTGCTTTTTCTGAATTTTCCTTTACAGTTTTCTTTGATTCTAATTTATTCTTATCTTTTTTCTTTTCTTCACTATCCTTTTTCATCCCACACTTGTCCTTATTTTCTTTATTAGATTTGGAAACCTTGGTCTTGTCATTTCCTGATTTTGAACTTTTAGTTTTATCTAATTTACTCTTTGTTTCAGATTCTGAAGAACTTTTTGTTTTTTTCTTTTTCAAAGTCTGTAATATTGCTTTGTCATTAAACGTTACTGGTGGCACACCACCGACCACGTCAATTTCTATGTCAACATCCACACAATTCCCAGACGATGAAAGATGGTGATCAGAAGCGTGATGAGGAGATACACCACCAACTACATCTATGTCAGGATCCAGGTCATCATGTGACGATGAGTATGATGGAGGAACAACACCACCCAGATCATCACGGACAGGTGTATATGACGGAGGAACACTATGGTGGCAGGTATCATGATGTGGTAATGGAGATGCTGTAGGCGTGTAATAGTAACATGTAGGACAACCTGTAAACAATAAACATGATAAATATAAATCTTTCTCCCATTATAACGTCATTTTAACCCCGCTGAACCAGTGGTGGAAAAATCTGTAATCCTCTAGAGGATTAAAATGTCCCGTGCCTTTCCCCGCATTTGACTCGTTTAACGGCTTTTGAAATAAAGTTTGTGTTAAATAATGGGAGAAACAAATTCTCTTTCAGTTGCCCATGTGGGTTACGATATTCTCCACTCTCGAGAGTTAAATTAAAAATTTAACCACTCTCCTGACGGCTTGTGGTTAAAATGTTTAATTTAGCTCTCTCGAGTGGAGAAATACGGGCAACTGAAGGAGAATCTATATGTAATAAAGTGACAAATAGTTCTACAATTATAATTAACATATAAATGTATTAGTTTGTTGACTTTGTTCTATAATTTTTAGAGAAAAGGGATGTAGCATATTTGGTACGAAAAATTAAATCAATAAATGTGTACAAAATTACCATATAAATAAAAGGTATACATAAATGTAAGTGCTACAACAAATTTGTTTGAATTCTCAACAGAATCTGTTGTGTAATGGAGTGTGTTCGGCTTGGTGTGGTAGATCGTGGCTTTTAGCCTCTGTCGGTCCAAACTAGAGATTGTAAAATTGGTATCTGCCTCTTCTCTACTAATTATATATAAAACATGTCACATAAAGGAGAGGAGTAACAGCAATACAGGAGGGCTCTGAATCAGAATAATGTGTCCAAGTGGAGTGAAATGTCTAACCGTGGACTTTTGTTTCAGTGAGCTAGCACTAAAATAATCCAACTGAGAGTGTTGGTCTAGTACAAAGTGGACATCATCATCATCATCATCTCATTGAAATGTAATTTGTTCTTGACATTATACAGCTGAAAAATTATTCACTTGGTGTCAGACAATTGCCCACTCACTCACCTTTGAATTCTTCTTAAATCTGACAATAAAAACTAGAGCCCAGTAGAGGCTCAGTGGGCTGAGCCTGTGTAACTCATCTTTCATTCTGCTTTGAGGAAACTTAATACAGAACCTTCGATACATGTAGATGCTTCCTACCAAGTTTTGGTTCATTTGGCCAAGCGGTTTCAGAGGAGATTTAAAAAAATTGGCCAATCAGAAATAAGAATTGCCTGTGGTGGCCATGTTTGGTAATGGATCATAACAAAATGTGCACTCTTTAGAGAGGACCCTCCATAGATGCTTCCTACTAAGTTTCAGCTCGTTTGGCTGATGGATTTCAGAGGAGAAGATTAAAATGTGAAAAAGTTAACAGATGACAGGCAACAAACGACGGACGCCAAGTGATACCAAAGCCCACACTGCCTTTGGCAAGGTGAGCTAAAAAGAATATTAAAATGTGAATACTTACATGTAATGTATAGTATAAACATGTTACACTTATATATCAGCATTAGTTAATTTCTAAGTGAGATAATGGCAAGAGTTATCTTTCTTTCAACAATTTAATGGCAAGAGTTATCTCTCTTTTAACAGTTTACTACAATGGAGAAGAATTTTTTTTTTAAATTAACCAATCAGAACAAGAATTGCCTGTGGTGGCCATGTTTATTAACCGATCAGGATGAAATGAGCAATCTTTAGAGGACCTTCCATAAATGCTTCCTACCAATTTCGGTTAATTTGGCCAAGCGGTTTCGGAGAACATTTTTTTAAATCGGCCAATCAGAAACAAGAATTGCCTGTGGCGGCCATGTTTGTTAATAGATCTGGACAAAATTAGCAATCTTAGAGAGGACCTTCCATAAATGCTTCCTACCAAGTTTCAGCTCATTTGGCATAGAGGTTTCAGAGGAGAAAATTAAAATGTGAAAAGTTAACGGACTACAGACGACGGACGCCAAGTGATGGCAAAAGCTCACATTGCCTTTGGCAAGGTGAGCTAATAAAAGTTATTATTTTGGGTTATGGTCCTGTTTGTTTGACCCTCTTGCATTAAATAAAAGTTGTTTTTATTTTTTTGAAGCTGAAGATCTTATCTGTGAACTACATTTTTGTATAATATGGTTGGAAATTCTGACTTGACACTAAATGTAAATAATGTACATGGTGTGTATATACTGTTACATGTATCAATTATGCTGTGCTAAATACTATACTACTTACCACAATGAGGTAAAGTGTTGTGACTCTGATATTGTATTGGATAGCCAGTCCCAAATGGATGATGATACTGCACCATAGGAACACTGCCGATAGTAAATGTCTGACACGGACTGACTAAACTTCCAGGTTGTCCCATTATACCTCCAATAAAACTACTACTTTGACTTAAAGGTCCCTGAGAACTATAAAGGCCCCCATTCTGAGAGCAATGAACACATGATCCAGGCATACTTTGGACTACACCATAGCTATGAGTACTATAAGTTCCACCATCCACATGACCCATGTTATATTGCACACTTCCTTCCACGTAGCTATTTTTATCACCATCATTCTTCCACGATGACTGACAGTTGGAACATTTACTATTTTGGACTTTATCATTTTCAACGATATCAGATTTTGTTCTTTTAATTTCATGAAAGGAATGAGTTCTGGCAGATCTTAAAAGTTCACCTTTCTTTCTTCTTGGTTTTGGAATCTTATCTTTATTTTTGTCAGACTCAGAATTTTTCCTCTTTATTGTTTTATCTTCTTTCTTGCCATTTTCTCCAGATTTTTTATTATTTTCTCCTTTAACTTGCTTCTCGTCAAGTTTCTTTTTACTCTTTTTAACTTCACTATTTTCCTTGTTTTTGCCTTTAGCTTTAGTTTTTGTTGTACCTGAATTTATCTTATTCGATGATTTCGAAGGAGAAGATATTTTTGTTGGTGATTTCGGAGGTGAGACTTTTGTTGAACACTTTGAAGAAGTAGACGTTTTAGATGGTGATTTTGTAGATGTCTTGGTTGGGGACTTTGGGGAAGAGGATTGTTTCTTGGATGATTTTTCAGACGTTAATTTTGTTGGAGGTGAATCCAAAGATAAATTTGCTAATGATTTTTCAATTTGAGAAATCTTTTTTGGAGATGTTTTTTCTTTCTTTATATTAGTATGACCTTGGTCCTCATTTTCATCTTTTTCCTGTGGTGGTGTTTTAGCTTTTTTCAACAGACACTTGACTTTTGCTTCCAGTATCAGTTTCGCTTTTGATAAACTTTTACTTGATACAACTTTCTTGGGCACAACTTTTTCTGTAGGTTTGTGACTTTTTGGAGGGGATTCATCTTTTCCAAATAATATATTAACCATGGCAAGAGCATTCAAGCTGGCAACCCGTTTCATTCTCCTGGAAGGATGGCGAATCATTTCAATTTTTTTCACTGGCTTTTTTGTTTTAACAAGTTTATGCAGTTTATTTGTTTCACTCTGATCTAAAGCATTATCTTTAGAAACTCTCTCCCCTAAACAAACAACTGGTTGTTTATTCCCAATCACATCAGAAAATGCATATATTTTTTTATCATTCTGTCTATCAATATGGAAAATTGGCTGTTTTAAAACCTCAGTCTTCTCTAAGCTATCAATACAAGCTTTTTCCTCTTTTTCTCCTTGTGTAGACTCTGATTTAACCTTGCTGCCATCTTGATCACTATTGGTTGTCTTCTGATCTTGACTTTTGTCTACATCTCCTATATTTTCTACATCAACGCTACGATCATCTTCCACTTTTCCACAACAGTCACTACAATTATTTTCTGTTTCCTCATCTTGTTTTGAAAATTTCTTGTCCGGCTCGTAATTTAACTGTTTTGTAGTGTTCGTTTCTAAACCTTGTGTTTTAGTTAGGGAGTTGTTCAGATTCAATTGTTGATTTTCGTCACTTACATCGTCAGTACACTTCACATTTACACATGGTACACTTGTAGATATATTTCCATCATCTTCAACATTTCTTGCTACAGTTTTAACATTAACAACATTTTCTTGCACATTTGTAGTCGGCTCTAATTTAACACAGTTTGAATCATTATTGTCTACCTGTTGATGCAATGAATCTAGTCTTTCCTCACTTTTCAGGCTAACTGACACTTCTTTTTCACATGAAATAGTACCTTGTGGCTGACATATTTCCAAACTTTTAGTATCCTTCACGTCTACATTTATAGATTGTTCCTTCTTTTCTGCTGCTTTTAAAGATTTTATATTTTCAACCAACGCATCAAGTTTAAGTCTACGATCTTGTACACTCGGAGATTTACGTTTACTGCATAAATTCTGAGCAATTGGTATTGTTTTATCATAAGTCTGATTAGAATCAGTTATCAAGTCATATTTCGGTTCCACTTTACCGTCTATTAAACGCTTGTCGTCCAGAGTTTGTGAACACGATGCTGCGTTAGGTTTAACAGCTCTAACTTTTTCTTCACTAACACAATTTGATGACACTGATATACAACACGACAGATTTTTCTGATTGTTTGATGTTTCGTCACTACCTACCTGTACTTTATTGTCACCACTCCATTTAATTTGTGAAATGTTACTGAAATTTGTTGAATTCGTTGAGTCCAAATCTATATTTTCACAGTAATCAAACCCTACAGAACTACTATTATTGTCCTCTATAGAAGGTAGGAACAGTAATTTGTCGTCATTTCCAGACTGATTTAAGCTATCGGTCACACCAATACCATTTTTGTCTGCTGATTCAGCTTTACAATGGTCTACATCATCATGTAATGTTTTACTTAAGTCATTTTGATTATGTTTACACACTTGTCGCACGTCTATGATTCCACTTTTATTAACAGTTTGTGTAGAACATATTTTTTGTGTCCCTACAATACCACTTTTTACTTCATCTCCAGGTATATCATTTATTTTACACTCTTGTAAATCACTACAAATTTTACTTTTCTGGTTCCTTGTGTGACATAATTTTACTGCTATGTCAGGAGAATCTATATCATCAACAGAAGTTGATTTTTTTACAGAAGTCTCAATTTTAATTTTCGGGGTTAAATCTGCATCATTAGTCAATTCATTTTGCTTGGGGTCTTTAATTTTTACAACTGAAGATAAATTGTCTGATATTAAATTTGTTGGTTGTTGTTGACCTATTTTGTGGTGTATCTTTTCTTCATCCAACAGGTGATCTGTATGCTTTAAATCTTTTCCTACATTTCCCTGAAAAATGAAACACTTTTTAATCACAAAATCAACAGGAATCATCTATATAAATTAATGCTCCTAGCATATTATTTGATTTTCTGCCAAATTCTGATTGCATTTGTTCAAGAAGTTTCAGAGAAGAAGTTTGTATGCGAATGAATAGCAACAATGTATTTATAACAAAACCACAACAATACAAACTATGGCTTTACCAAACTTCTGAACACAGATATGGCAGCTTCAGGTTCCTGGATTGGGACAGGCATAAAATGTGACGGGGTTAAACCAGTTAATTTAATCCCAATACAACCATCCCTTCTTTCAATGGATTATGGAACTTTCTAAAATATTTGAATTATATCTTGGTAGTCAATTTTATTTATAGTGGAGGAAAGTGGAGAGTGAAGGGCACATTGTATTTGGGCAGATTTTGAAAACTATTTCTTTTCATTCATAGGCTTATTTTCATATTTTCATTCAACTGCACTTAGGCGGAATTAATTATCATACAGGTAAATTACAGGTTAAGTATGAAAATAAAAGTTAAACTACAAATGTAAATACCGGTACATATGACAATGATTTGTAAATCATGATATTTTATACACTAAACTTATGATCAATCAATACATGTACTAAGTATATTAATAGATTCAGATTATTTTACTTCTTAAACAAAATTAAAATACACTAGTATATCATTGTACCATGAAGAAATGTAATATAATACAAAATGATATGATTGACAAAAGTATCTTGTCAAACATTTTTGTTAAATAAACAGTGCAGATCTACTTTTTCAACCAGGAAGAGTTATCAAAAATACTGTAATATTTAAAATATTTTGACAGGAACAAATTACTAAATTTATTACATTAACTAATGATGTCTATGGCAACAAAAATTATCTAAATATTCTTTCGTGGAACATTAATGATGTACAAATGTACATTGAAAAATAAAACAGAATTTATCTCCAAGTCCTTGGTTTTCAAATAAATTACAAAATCTATTTTGTCATTCGATTCAATATTTAGATTTGATTTGATTTTTGGTGTTTAATGCCACTTTCAACAATTTTTCAGCTATATCATGGCGACCAGTTTTAGTGGTGAAAGAAGCTGGAGTACCCGGAGAGAACCACCAACCATGGGCAAGCAACTGGTAAACTTTATCACTTGCAGCTGCGAGTCGAGTGCACCCTTTTTTGTAATTTACAAAGCCAGGCGCGAACTCACGCCGTATTGGTGATAGGCTTGTATGAGTTATTAGGTAATCCATCTGAACTACCTAACTCACTGAGTCTGTCACCCGGACCCTTCCATATTTACAGTTCCCATGAACACTGATGAATCACAAAATATTTGATTTTATTTTTATGTATTATTATGATGTTTATACATTTTGTATAATTTTTTAAAATATATTTAAAGGTTTGTTATAGAAACACTGTTAATCTTTCTTAATTACTTTACTCACATTTTGCAATATAAAAGATTCACTAATTATTTTTACATTTCAATGACCTTTTTATGCATTTCAACAAGGACGTCAATATACGTCCTTGATTTCAATGAAGACAATTCAAACATACATTGACAGTACATAAAACAGGAATATAACAGTTTCTTAATGGAAATTTGAATTGTAATGATTACATTTCAGTGAATTTTGTTTTAATTAATGATTTCAATTTAGAACTCTTAAGAACACCTACATGTATATATACAAATGTACATGTACATGTATGTATAAAATAACACTGGACTTTCTTAATGGATGTATCATATAGATTTAGTTGACCAATTCAATTTTATAATTGTATATGTCCCTCCTGTTAATACCTATAAACAAAGTAACTGTACAATACATAATATGTTACCAATAACACATGCTATTTATAGTAAAACACTACATACAATGAATTAATCCATTACATTAATTAAGTTGATATCCTAGAGGTGTTTTAAATCCTTGTTAAATGACATTTCACATTGTGATTACACTCCTTTTTTCCCTGCTAATGAGTGACCTTGGAGGGCAGGTGGTGAAGGTTGTTAATTTCTGATCACATACCTAATGTCAATGACACTGACCTGACGTGAGTTGAGTCAGATACAAATATACCTTTCTCAAGGTTAAGGTTACAAGACTCCTAACCCATGGAAGAAGGGTTTCATCCTAGTCTATATGTGTTTAACATATTAAGGTTTTCCTCCCCACTCAGTATAGTTATCATTTATATATCTGAAAGAGTGCCGAAAGTGATGATAAACACTAAATACCCCCTTCTAATGCATGGCATTTCTTAAACCCATCAAGGACAAATCAAATTTACCTTCGTTAGTGAGCTATACTCTAGTGTAGAACATTAGCATTAGAAGATTTAAACTGACAGGTGTATCAAGTAATAGGTATTGATTTCAGGTCTATTAACATGCAATTTGTCATATTTAATTACTTTCCAGTTATACTGTATGACATACATGCTTAAGAAAAAAATATGTATCTTGTGAAACTTACTACTTTGTCCATTAAAATATTAAACTGTAAAACACTACTATAATCTGTATAATCTACAGAGATATAAATTCCTGCTTGGTAATCATAACTATACTACAAAAATATTGGAAACCCATTAAAGATGCTGGAAATTCCACTCACATCTCATACCAAACATTATAAACATTTCTAAATCTTCCTAATTTGACCATAGCTTCAATGTCAACACATAAAATGCCTTGTTATATCAACCCAATGTTATCAATAATTCAATAAATTTGATATTTAATAACAAACCTGCTGATTATTATTGATGGATAAAATCTGCTACTCAGCCAATATACTTGTATTGATTTTTCTTCATTAAAATGTCATTTGAGGGGAGATAACTCTCAATATAAATGTACATGTATTTGGTGGTGTTGAATTTTGATGAATCTAAAAACTAAACTCTCTTCAATCTTTATACTTGAATTATATTTAAAGAAATAAGAAGACAAATATTATGGTATAATTCTTTTAATTTTTATCATGGGTAAAATAAAAAGTAGAATTTGGACATCTTGATGTAAATATTCATCACATATTTGAAAACTTAATACGACATTTAAACTGGACATGAGTGGTACATGAATTTTTTGTTGAAACATTGTAATAATGATTGATAACAAAATCAAAATAACAAGGGCAACGCAAAGCGTGGCATATCCCCTCGCCTAAACATTTGACCCGGTGACCTTGACCTTTGACACAGTGATTTAGCTAGCGCTCGTTACTTTCGTCATTGACGACTGATTTTCGAAAGTGACGAGTATTTCCCGTACCCAATTCACCACTTGAATTTTCAAAAAACGTCGAAAAATGTTTGTAAAAATCCATTCTTCTTCTTCATTTGCCGATTAAAACTAATTAGTCACTACAATGACAATTTTATTACCTGTTACAAGCCAATCAATGGATTATATAATTTTTATTGCTTAATCTTTGATCTCACCTGGCTTGATTTACCTGGTTAAAGATAATGATCCCAACAAAGAATTCAATCAATGAGAATGATTTGTTGTTATAGTTATGACATGTATTCAAAATGCCACAGTATGTATTGAAAGTGGACATATTTTTGCTATCTTTCACAATGTCCGCCATAACGAACTATTTTTTCCACGTTTCATTTATGAAAATGTCGATTTCATGTTTATTGAAATCTATCGTATCCATAAAGTATTTTGAAAGTGATTCTCTCGAGAAGTTATAAATTTTGGTTAAAGAAACTTAAAAAATAAAATGGCGCAATCAACAGGAGTATGCAATCCACCAAAGCTACTTTTAACCAAACGAATTTTGATGTATTTATTCCCATTTCTGTGACATGAAATCTTAGTTCTCATATTTAGTATGTTCATTTATATGTGAAGGTTGACCATTCAATTCGTTGAAATGCACTGCACGAAGACTCATCAGATTTTTATCGATCTGCATCCGGGTAACAATTGCGTTCTATTTATAGAACTATTTACAAACAGAACATGTGTCTGCAATTAAAAAAAAATATAACTACATTCACAAAGTCAGCCTCTTCAAAAATTGAACTATATCTTAAAACCCAAACTTGAACTTTTGTCTTATGTTTATGACTTTATAAAACAATCATTAGAATTGCGAAAATGAGGTCTATGTCAGTCAAAAGTACCCTAATTCGGTTGTTTCGAATCATGTCAATTCCGACCACGTTCCGTCTTTTTCGTGTCTTGACGTCTGAACAAATAGGCAGGCGACTTCCGGTGTTTACGCTATTAATCTGTCTTAAGTTCATGCATACATAATTTTGCAAAATATTGTTGAAAGTCAAAATCCATAAAATATGCACACCTTCAGTGTATGTACATGTACTAACTGAGTTAGCCGGACAAACTAAGCATACTAAGTGTGACGAACGGACGGACGGACAGGGGTAAAACAATATGCCCCCGACCAATAGTCGCGGGGCATAAAAATACTGTGTCCTGAAAAAACATGTCACCAAAAAAATCGTCAGGAAAGAAAATCTGACTAAAAAATTTGCAATTAGTTACACAGGCGAAGTTCAGAGTGATCCCTGCATATTTTATAATATTTCAAGGATAATATATGCGTCCTTGGTTAAAATGTCAAACAGTCAAAAACAAGTTTTTGTCTATTACAATAAGCATTTTATAAAAAGTTGTACATATTGTCAAATATATAAGGTCATGGAAGCCCTGCAAAAAAGTATCCAATTTGTCCATTTATTGGTCAAGTAAGGTCTAAGGGTTGGTATTTTACTTAAGAATATTGATTCTGGAAAGGGGGGGGGGGGGGGGGGGGGNGGGGGGGGTGGGAGTGTAAAAATGTAGCCGAGGGTAAATAGAAAAAAACTGTAACAAGTTGAAAATTGGAGGTATGGGAAGTGATACCTATATTATGTTGTTATATGATATAGATCAGGGCTCTGTCAGTCATACTTGACTTATGCAATATCGAAATTTGCACAGTCATTGTGTGATACTACTAGTCTGTGACTGTGATCACGTTCAGACTCCAGTATTGACAGTAAATAACCATTTCATTATATTTTTGTTCATGATCACAGACACTTATTAATGTCAATGTTATGGTTAAGGTAGAGACACAACTTTGCATGACAGAAGTTTCTGTGTTTATGATAAATGAGAGTACTGCCACTACTAGTACTGGGAAGCAAACTCTAACTGAAGTCTATTTACATCTCTCATTCCCTGATCCGTTCTGATTTGTAATTTTATATGATTTCATTCTTTTCATTATCAAATTATGACAGTGCAATTATTTAAAAACACAAAGATTAAGCGACTTGTGTCTGTGCAAAGCAAAAATACACATAAAATATTTACCAAATCAGATGCCATACTCCGTCTAGCGAGGCGGAAATGTGTGGTTGAAACAGTTGAACAAAATTTTTTTGACGTTTTAGGACAATCATTAAGTTAAATATACAAATAAAATTATATTTATTTTTATGAAAAAAAAACATTTCAGCATTCTTTTTGACAAATATATTTGTTTACTAAATAATTTGACAATTCAATGAATATACACAACAGTAAAATATTTGTTCGTATCGGGATGCAATTTTAGTCATTCAACGGCAAAAATATTTTTTCCAGTTGGGTCAAGTTAACGACCGACAAGCATTGTCGTCGTTGTGGTATTTAGCCGTTAATCACGTGTGAATGGATTTACTGCACACGCAACCTTTTTAGCTCATCTGAACCGAATGGTGGAGCGAGTTATTGGTATCACTGCGTCAGTCTCGTCGTCCGTTGAACGTAAACTTCAATAATCTCAAATTTAACAGGACAAAATGACAGGGATGGTCCTTGATGGTTGCGACTTTAAATAAAGCTTATTGTATTTTATTGTATTGTATTGGAGAAGAGCCAATTACAGAAAGAGGAGATACAGATTTGTACACAAGAAGTTAATTCTCCATTAGGAGAGGCTATATTCAGTGCCGAATCTACTCTGAAACTTATGAAGCTTAAGCTTCAGGCCCCTAAACCGGTACTGAAGCAACTTTGTTTTAATGAGTGAACTCTTCAACAAAGTCGATGGATTTTTTTTTTATTATTCAAATTGCTTTTTTGGTGATATATAATCATAAACTACCTACTATTGACAATAGATTGACAATATAATATGCTCTAATATCCATTTCATGACGTGGCCGCAAAATGTCAATGTAATTGGCCAAATTTCATAATTTTGGGTGAATTTCATTTCCCGCAGGAATTTTTTCAAAATTTCAAAGTTGCATTTCCGGAAAAAAAGTATATATCATTTCCGAGATTAATTAATTATTAGCGTAGGTAAAATCAGGTATGTATATCAGGTGACATGAATGTGAGCTTTGCTCAGGTTTTACTCACTACATCAGTGATATAGATTGTCGGACATGGAGATACAATGTCTGACACACCGAGACAAATCGTGGTTAAAAAGCTATTCAGTGTGGATGGATATGTATATATAGGACAGACGAATACATTGTACATTGAAAAATGGAGATATTGTCTATGTAAACATGTAGCGTTAACTGAACAAGAAGTGTAACAAGTTTATTTTCCCGCCATGTATGTGGGCATCTGTTCCAGACAGTAATAGTCTTAGAACAAATAACGGACCTGAAAGTTTTCATGTTCATTTCAATGCACACTTCTATGCCAGCCATCATAATATATTCATTTTCTCAAATGTGCTTCAGCAGATCTAGACATCCACCTACATCAATATAAGATCGCTTGACACACCAGCATTGCAGAGGAGAATGGAGGTAGAACAGATGAATTACAGTTTGGAGAAATTTCAGGACTACTTGTCAGGCACAACCAGCAGATGCACTTACATCTCCTCAATTGGATACAAGTTCTCCGCCAGAACGGACATTTGGAACTTACCAGAGTTTTACCTGAGTTTTATGTTTTACAGTCAAAATCCTTCTTCCACCTCCCGGTAGTGAACAGGGGGCAACAGGTTCATGAAACCTGGCTAACGAAAGAGATATCTTCAATGTCTATTCAAATACATGTAACATATTTCCCCCGGAAATGATACATTCCATTTCAAATTTCTAATGAAATAATTCTCAGAAATCATATAAAAAAATTCTCGGAAACGATAATTTTTTTTTATCGGAAATGATATACTCATTCCCGGAAATGATAATCTCCGATAATTTTCTTGGGTCTTGAGGCGCCCAACACCCGAGATGTACAAATGTATGAGCCACAGGTACTTGGGTCCAGGATATTTTCTTCTTCAATTTTATCAATAAAATGTGCATCTACAACGTATATGAACCCGTTCGACATGCTTCGTTGTGAAATAAACGTTTATTTCATATAGTAGATATTAGGAAAATGGGGTATAGTTCATAAAGGCGTTTATTTCACAACGTAGCATGTCAAACGGGTTCATATACGTTGTAGATGCACATTTTATTGATAAAATTGAAGAAGAAGAAAATATCCTGAACCCAAGTGCTTGTGGTATGAGCTCGTTAATCTCGCCATAATCTATTTATAGCCTACATTTTGGCAGGTGTGAACTCGCATCTTTCGTTAGCGCATGGCCCTTAGTCTAGAGCCAGTCAGTAACATGAAAAAAAATACGAATTACCGATTCAGGCTTGTGCATTTAAAAAACAAAAATCAAATTTTTTGTTCTAACGAGCTCCATCTGATTGACCTTAGCTTTTTCCTTTCTAGTAGATAGATGTCGGAAAAAAGTTCATTAGAACTTATGTTATTGTTTATATATGCCCGACTTAAAATAAAACTTTTTGTATAAAGAACTTTTCACCCCGAGTTGATGTTAGGTGGTGTGATTTTCGTTCTTCGTTTTTGGTAAGTTTCCGATAATATCTTTGTTAGTGTTTAGTGTTAAAGATGGATAATAGGTCAAGGTATTCTTAAAAGCTTAGTCCATAGGTGGCACGGATGATATTTTTATGTGCATGCAAAATTCTGATTTTTCGTGAGCCAACAACTAGTGATTCAGTCCTTATATTTACTTAGATATTTCTGTTTTCTAGCGTAAACTTTTAATAGCCCAGTACAGCAATTTTGATCAAAATGTGAAATGTAGTGGTAAATTTTATTTTTTGGTGGTATTCTGCCATGGAACACGATAATAGCGGTTACTCAGACGTTGTTGCCGGTGGAAAAGGTGTTCACTGTATGGCCCATTTTTATGGACTCCAACTCACAATTTTCTCCGCTGTTTGCATATATGGACCCCCATAACAGTTCAAGTTTAAGTGTCCCAAAAATCTGTCCACCACTGGCCTAAATGAGGAGAAACGAGTAAACCTAAACACATCAAGTTCTTTTAAGGAACTACCAATTAAATGTTGCATTATTTGCTGTGCAGCAAATGATGTGTAGATTTAGAATAGTAAAAAAGATGGTCCCGGGATCCTAAGTGGCTTCAGCATTGAGGGTTCATTTTTATTAAAGTGATTTTCCTAAGAACTAGATTCACAGATCTATACAAATTCCATAGAAGCCTGTACTGTTAATAAATCCCTACATACAGAGGGGGTTTATTCATGGTACACGTTTGCTACAAGTCTGTTTGGGGAATTTGGTCTTGATATTGAAGAATTTGAAAATTTACATGAACCTTTTAAAATATTAAATATTCTATTAAGAAAAAAATTAAGAAAATAGTCTGATTTTTATCATCAGAAGACATTAAATAAACTCGCATCATTTTCTGAAAATTCTAAACTTCATATATATGGTAAATTAAAGTCGGAGCTTAAACTAGAGCAATACTTATTACCAGATGGTCTCAACATAATGTTGAGCGAGTAAAAAGGTATCTGCAACTTCCGGTTGAGACCATCTGTCGAGGAAAATTTACAAACATGTGCACGGTAAGTTGTTTTATCTCATATTTCTAGATATTTCGAGACATGTTTTAAGAATCAGAGAATGCTATTCGCTTCCGATATGAAAATGTAAACTTTTCCTGCTTTCTGTTGTGATAAACAGTTAGAATTGAAGGAGAAAGTCACTTTTCTCCTGTGCAGTAACGCATTCATTATGTGTATTTCGTCGTGCAATTTCAGCTATTTCCTTGCATAACAAAAGGGTTCCGTGACAATGACGTGGTCGGGTGATATAATTTTATTGACAGGTTCGATCTTACTACAAGAATGGAAACGATAGAGGCTAATAACACAACACTGCCCGTAATTATGATAAGTTGAGACCTTCTGTCATAGGTTGAGGCCTTCTGGTACATGTTGAGGCCTTCAGTCAAAACTTCCAAAGCGATGTAATCGAGTTGCATAGATTGTATAACACGTAGGCTGAGAAATAATTTTATGCATAAAAACATGTATACATTTATAGGCTTAAACTATTGTTGCATGATTTTGGAATAACGAAAATAGTCAGTTTTTTTTTGGTTTTTATGTCATTCTTTTACGACGATGGAATATAAAATCTAGTTATGCATGTTAATCCGTTCCGATTTTCAAAGAATGTGATAATTTTAAGCGTTAATCTCTTCTACAAATTAGCATTGTTTTGTGTTAACTTTCCATGATATGGTTTTGTAGGTCTAATGGGACTGCATGTAAATCATTCGTGTAAAGTATTTGTCCATCAACGAGTCTAAGCTTGAAACTTTATAAAACTATTTGATCTGGTCCCAGGATTACAACATAAGTCTGACTTGAGCTTTGAACTAAAAACCAGCTAATATCCCATAAATATTCTTGTTAGGTCATGGATGCAAGTATATATACCATGGATCTTACGAATTAACTTATTTAAACCAACGAATGCGAAGGATGAGTTGGTTTGAATAACTTCAATTTCAATTTCAAATATTTTATTGAATCAATTGCACATACATGTATATAGTACAGAAGTTCAAAGGGATTACACATCAGGCATAAGTTCATGAGTAAGATCCATGGTATATATGGTTTGTAACAGAAATTACATGATTGACGTCAAAATCGTGGAATAACATCAGGATATGACGTCAAAATCATGGAATAACATCAAGATCTTCATGTTAAACCATGGTTTGCAAAATGTCACTATTTGTAAGTAGATTACTGCATAAAAACATCAAAGGAAAAATGGGTATTTATGTTACAATTCACAAATGTTGCATTACCTGGAGACCTGATGCCTCAGCTCATTCTTAATGATCTACCAGTTTTATTACTTCAATCTTGTTACAATGAGAATTCATTAGAAAATAGAAAATATTTGAAATAGACAAAATTATCAAATTCCAATTATATCTTTTGACTGTGTGTATATAAATGATATTCTGGATCATTGTTCTTGTCCATTGTGAATTTCAAAATTAATAGAGTTTTGGAACCTAAAATGTTGTGTTCAAATGTCTATATGTGATTCCATAAGAAATGCCTTTGCTTTAATTCTTTCAAACTTTGCACATGACACTTTTTCCAATAATTTTTCAGGGACCATTTCTTTGACACAAAGGCGAGGGCAAGAAGAACTAAACATATAAAACCATTTAAGTTTCGGAATTTAAACATCCGGCACGAGGAGACCTACCTGTGAAGAGTTCAATATGGTTACAGCATACATGAGGATAACATATTACCATCAAAACGCCTAGAGGATTGGATTTAGATTGTTGATTATAGAAGCAACCTTTTTTGCTCCCTTTCACTAGACATGCTAAATAAAGTCCGACTAGTTGTATGCCTTGGAAATTTATTGGAAACCATTTGTTCATTTTTCACTTTGACATATTAAATGACTCATCAATAATTAATATTGCATGTGATTAATGACTTGACGTACTTATGTACATGTAACCTTTAACTAATACCTGTAATAACAGTTTATCCTGTAGACTAAGAGTATAATTAAAGGGTTATGATTTGGATGTTAACTGAACCTTTCATGATATACACTTGAGTGAGAACTTTTTTCAAAATTAATTTTGATTGGTTGGTTGGTTGATGGGTTTCTACACCATATGGGTAATTTCATGACGGTCAGTTTTATTGTCAGAGGAAACCGGAGGAAACTGCGACCTGTGACAGGAAACTGACAAACTTTATCACATATGGCATGAAAATCAAACATTAATTTTGCGACTGCCCAATCAAAGCTCTAACTCACACCTCTGGATATGTGCCTGCACCTAGAGGTGATAGGCTAGTAACTATAGAGGTAAGTTTTCACGAACTACCATACGATCACGGCCACTGCGGCCCCCAATAAATTTTGAAGTCTGGTACTAATTGACCCATAATTGCTGATTTCATTTTGTACCATGGATGTTGTATGTGTATTAGTGATGAATGTCTATCCAGCAGAGTTAGGTTGTACATCCAGTTCACATCAGGCAAGATGCAAGAATAACCAGCAATAATATATATAACCAACAATTTATTGTCTTTCCTGAGACATGTGGAAATAAAACAGTAACAATTGTAAAAAAAACCATTCAAAAAGTTTATAAAAATGAGTATCATTGGATTATATCTACCTAATATAAATATAAATTAAAAACATAAAAAATATTTCTTTTAAAGTTTAAAATGTTGACTCGGTATATAGACTAGATATCGATATTGGCACACAAATTAAGCTGCATGCTTCCACTGCATATGTCTTTGTAATGTCGAGGCATATTGATATTGCCTTCCGCATATTGTGCATAAATGTGATTGCTGAGGAGTGTGTTTAAGCTGTTGATGTTGAATCAAATTCCTTTTGTTTACATAAACTGAGTCACAATTTGTACATTTGAATGATTTCTCGGCTCTGTTTGACCACATATCAGTTTGTGTTCATCCAGGTTTTTTTCCAAACAAAAGTCTTCACACAAATTTGACATTTTAGTTTCAAATTACCATGCTTTTATATTAATTTTTAAAAGCTTCAGTGCAATTGTCACACAAATACCTTTTTTCACCCAAATGTTCCGTCCTTTCATGATGAGTCCTTGAAGTTTTTCTCGTGAAAATTTTGTTGCAGTAATTACATTTGACATCCATTGTGTTATGTCGATGTTTAATATTGATATGTTCGTTAAGTTTTCATTTGGTTGTATATTTTTGGCCACAGTGGTCACACTCAAATTGTATTCGGTTCATGGCAGATCTGAAATTTAAAAACTATATAGTATTCCCATAAAAAATAAAGATTGGCATGACACATGGGCAAATGATGGTGATAGTGACAACCATTTTCCACAGAGGGAGGGGGAGGGGTGGTCCTATGATCTATGTTTGGACAGATTATTTCTTTCACATCACAGTTGACACATAAGTTTTTCATAGAAAATTTTACAAAGGGTATTATATCATGTATATAGAGAACAAAAAGGGACAAGCAGCATCACACATTTTAAGGCCCAAGGGAAAATCCTTTTTTTTTTTATAAATATAACCCCTAGCCCCACCCCATTAAGAAAATGGTTGGTCTATTAATTCTTGGCAAATATTTTCTTTTTCAAATGCCTGTAAACAGCACGGGGGAAGGGTACTCCCTAATTTTTTCTGTACATAGGCTCGTTACAGAAAATCAATTGTATCCCGAAAAATACCAAAACTGTTTTGATACTCCTAAAACTAACATATTTTTTTACACCCCAAAAAATCCTACATTTAGTCAAATGTCAAAACTTTAAGCAGTTTAAAAACATTACCTGTACTGTATAGACGGGGTTTTCAAATTATCCCCCTTAGTCACTGGCGGTTGGCCGATGCCCGTAACTGCAGTTACGGTCAGCCCAACATGGCGGACGATGATTCTGGTAAAATCTTATTCATTGATTTGCTGATAGGAGATAGTCTGAATTGCATTATCAAGTATTTCCCATCAATAACAGTTATATCCAATAATTTATAATGACCATGGACATCTCTGATGATGCGGGTAACTCATGTTTAAAAAAAAAAAACACGACTGCCCGTAACTGAAAACTATGCTGCCCGTAACTGAAAACACGACTGCCCGTAACTGAAAACACGACTGCCCGTAACTGAAAACTATGCTGCCCGTAACTGAAAGACAATATTATTACTGCGTGGTTTGTATGTCGGTGTTATAATCCAATTATTTGAACAAGTAGCCCTTTTGGTCGAAGAAAATACGATACTACTTTTTTTAAAGTATTTTAAGTCTTTGCCTGAAAATAAATCGTAAAAGAATATAAAAATTAATATAATTAAATCGATTTCTGTATTGCAAATAAATGTTTTTTAAATCTGGAGAAGCTTGTTGTTTACATTATTATCATCTGTGTAATATTTAATCGATATATTACGTAATTTACTGTATAGCTGTCATGGGAGATAAGATGATCAGCACAGATGACACCATTCTTTTGGTAAGTATTTTACTTGCAAAAATGACGGAATCTTTCTCCCCGTTTTTTTTTTTTTTTTTTTAAAGTCGATTTATACACAAATTATTTTCATGAGACCAGTTGCTCGAACGTTAATACGAATTTTGACACTGAATATTTCCAAATAATTTGTTTTGCTGTCCGGCAGTTTGTATGTATATTAATACCATGTCCATTAGATACGATAACGTAACCCTCATTCCGCTTGTGCTCCATTTAGGGTTACGAATCGGTTCCATTCAACGTATGGGAGCAGCGCCCGGAGTGATTCACACCGGGCGGTTTTTTGTCCTAATTCCGTTGCAAGTGGTAGGAAAAATTAACGGGATTGACAGATAAATATATTTAGGTAAACCTTGAGGTGTTAAGTAAACGCTGCATCAATCCATGGTAGACTAATATCCATCTGAAAATTTGAATGCATGAAATCTTCTTTCTGTCCGACATTTTGTTTACAAGTTGCTATTTCACGTGCACTTGCCTCGTTTTGGAGATATCTTTATTTGGATCGATTCGTAGTAAATCGTAGTAAACGTTTTCCATATTTGGCATTGAGATCCATATATGGATAGGCTCCGCCCATCACGAGAGTCTACGTAAGGTGTTATGGCGGACAAAAAACAATTTTCAAATACGAAACCGATCTTGAAGATAGAAACAGGTATTGTAACACTTATTTCATATCACCATTACTTAGAAATTGTTGGGAATAATAAGTTATGACCAGATATGCAAAAAGAAAGTTGAAATATTCCCGGAACGAAATTTTAAATTTGCTCCCATATACGTTGAATGAGATCGATTCGTAACCCTAAATGGAGCACAAGCGGAATGAGGGTTACGTTATCGTATCTACATGTCCATAACCCACAATGTCCACGCATAATTTTGTAAATCAACACAGGTAACACTGACAGGTAAATAAGGTAGACTAATTAGGAGTTGATTAGGGCAGGTGTTGATTATACAACAATTAGTCACAATTGACAATATATAATGATTAACAGGAATCAATCAACAAGGTTATTTCTGACACCTTAGATCGTTTGTCTCTTATTGCTATAATTACCTCCCTTGTTACAATTCTCAAATTTTGAATTTCTGTTACTGGGTTTTGTTTTTACTTACAATACCTTGCAAATCGATAAGAATAAGTAGCTCTTTATCTTTGTTATTTGTTACAAACATATCTTTTGATATTTTTAAAGTGATTTTTGCTTTGTTGAATATAAAAATAAATAATAACAGCTCTTTATTAATATTAATAATTTTCTTTATAACTCTTTCAGACCTCCTTTTTAATATAATATTTGCAATTCTTTACTCAAGTAGAGAAGTTCAGCTACATGAAATTTTCTACACAACACAATAATTTAATAATAGTCAATACTAAGTCATTTAAACTTTATAAAAATCTTCAAAATGGAAATAAACTTGTGATTTTGTTATTTGTGGTTATTCTGTTTCTATATAGTGGGTAAAACAAAGAAATTATATAGCAACATAGTATTTTCATAAGTAATAGTGACGTGAGTTACGGGCATCTCTTGTGAACAATAAGTTGCAAGTTACGGTCATCCTAATTTTCAGTTACGGCATCATTGTCAATTTTTGTTTCCCGGTTTTTAAGCCTTGTGTGAATAATGTGTTGTTCTAATTTATGCATTCGTCGTTGGAAATATTGACTGATGCAAAACATGTATTATTAATCATGATTTAAGACATAACATAGTTAATAAAAGCATTTATTGAACTTACCAGAATCATCGTCCGCCATGTTGGGCGGACCGTAACTGCAGTTACGGACATCGGCCAACCGCCAGTGCTTAGTACTGCACGCCGCCGCTATGTGACATAATTGTTCCGTCCGCCATTAAGGTCGTGAATGTAGATAAACACGCAGATACAACAAGCATTACATACTCGCAGAAGTTTACGATTTTTGAAGGAAAATGTTTGTTTGTTTCCTAATCTTAATAAAAGATACAATGTATGATCCACACTATATAAAAGTGTTTGTTTATATTGAAATTGTGTGTTCGTTGACATAAATAATCGCGTCACATAGCCCCCCCTTTTTTTCCCCTAAGTAATATCAATATTGTTTATATATTTATGATAAATTATTCCATTATTCCAAGTGGTGATTTAATAAGATTATACACTTCATACAGGATATCTGTAAAATTACGATTATTTAGTAAAATCATTAAACACAGGTCTACATATTTATACACAAACAAGAACAACAATCGACAGGATATTCCCTACAAAATCTATTTATACACATGTAATCATGAAATATCTTTGTAAAAAAAATCTTAAAACTGCAACTTTGTTTTAAAATTACTGACAATTAATAAAAAGGTAATGCAATACACATATTTAAAAAAAAATACATATGGGTGAAATCAGATGTATAACACACACTACCCCCCCCCTTTATTTTAGGGATTTACTCTGAGGTGTTCCTCGTCATCTCCGATCAGCAATGGTGACTACTCGTATGCTCGACTGCTCGTATAGTTTCACGCGGCAACCAAACTACCAAGCCTTGAAGCTTTTCAGCAAGAACCACAGGCACTCGTATTCCGGACCCCCCCCTTTTTTTCCTCATTTGGTCCCTCCCGCGATTATGGTATGGATCTTTGTCTGGAAGTACATCTTAGAGCCATATATCCATATTTTACAACATTTAGTGTTACAACTTTCTCGTTCTACTAACTTTTGTTTCTAGGTCCAGCTGCCGTTTTACTAAATAAACCTAAAGGTAAGAAACAATCGTCAAAATACGAAGAGGTAATCCTCGCTTCGACTCGATATTTCACAACAACGCGCCAGTTTTCAAAAGGATCTTCGCTTGTTCTCGTCTCAAAAATGATTTCCCTTCATTCCTATCTAGTTGATACGTACGAACAACACATGTTTATTGATGAAATTCAAGTTTATTCTCGACGACACATCCAAATTTCCTCCACTCGTATCGTTTCAGGAGGTTTACCGAGCATATGTTGTTTCGAGTTATTTCATTGGTCGGAAAGATTTTCGGAACTTTTTTAGCTTGTTCTTCGCTACGCACGGCCAATCCGTTTCGTATCGAGAGGCCTATTAAGCGGGAGTTTTAAACCGCGAAAAAAAGTGGCAAGTAAACCTTTTCAGCCAGTGTGTAATAAATGCACCAGAAAAAAAAATGACGAACATAGACATGGTAATAATATTTTCTGAAATGGAAAAATGCACTTCAAACATAAAGTTTGACGGATGACCATTTGATCACTGAAATGATCATAGAGAAAGAGACACTAGTTTATATCATAAAGCAAAAAAAAAATCAACATTTTTGTACCTAGGCTCATCACAAATAATTAATGACAACCCCCAAAAAACCCCTCTTAATGCAATTTTATTAAATCTATTTTCTGATTTACATTTCAGTCTTGGATTGAATATATTTCTAACTGACAATGTCATTGGGTGAAAATATCAAGTTGCAACAAAAATACTGTTATTTTGGCAAAACTTTCAAGGAAAAAGCACGAGAAGTACACATCAGATTAAATCTGGGACTCTGTTGATGACCATTTTGTTGTTCTTTTTTTTTTTGGAAAATGGGGGAGGGGGGGAGTAGATGATGTTGTTAGGTATAGATTGGTTTGTTGTTGAAGATTCCAGAAGAAAAGCAGCAATTAATATGCTATTCCTTTGTGAAATGGTTGTTTCCTTGTATGTTGTTGGATTTTGTTTTATGTACAATATACATGATGTACATTTACCCATATCCTACATCTTTTTT
>MJUT01054201.1:0-16894 GCA_002080005.1 Gigantidas platifrons | reverse complement strand
CCCCCCCAAGGGATATAAAATTGTACCATTAATAATAAATTAATAGATAATAAATTCAGATTTTCTATTTATAATAAATCTCATTTACAAAACCACTGATATTTGTTCAATTTTTAACGCTGATTTAAGCTTTAGTCGCAACAAATTTATATTTTTCTCTTTAAACTGTCGAAACATAATATTTATTTAACTGTAAAATTCACCCCCTTTTTTCCCTTTTTTCTTGTTTAAATCAATGATCAACGATATTCCAGAATCAAACAAATGAATAAATATAACATAGCATCTTTCCTTTACATTGTCAAGATTCTATATTTATAAACTATTGACCTGAGTAACCTTGCTAAACCATGCGAATTCAGTGGTTTTAAATCGGTCATCCAATCAGGACGCTCATTATTGTCCAAGATAAAAATAGACTACACATGCTACTCACAGTGACGTGACCCGTGACCCAGATTAGCAGGTATCAGGAATCTTTTCTGTATATGGTATATAAATAGAACTAATGATAATATTACAGTCTTTAGCATACTATCGAACGATTTAACATACTATGTACTATCGAATGATACCACCTTGAATATCCAATAGGAATTGAACTACAACAGAAAATGACAATCTAGTATTTGAGGAATACCATTACAACTTTTTTTCATTTGAAGTATGAAGGACATTTTATGAACTCTTCGCAACTCCTTTAATGAATTCTGGTGTTTTCAGACAAATAATAATCAATATAAATGCTTGACTCATCAGCTAGAATGTTTATATTATCGCATGGGTCTCTACAGGACCGACATTAAGTCAATAGGACCAATTGCTCCCTATTGGGCCCCGCGCTGGAGTTATATACTTTCGGCAGTTCAAGTACACACAACACATTGCAGGTGTTACAGAGAACACCATTGGGCCCAGTAGTCAGTGCTTAGACACAATATGGTTTATTAGATTTTTTTAAATAAAAATTGATAGTTCCTAAGTCACGTAATTATTTTTAAAACTAAGGTTCTCCTCCTTCAGGACATAATGTGCAATTCGGGAGAGATTTGCCAGTAAAAAAAACTATCCAAATAAAACAAAATGACAACAGTCGAAATAAAAAGGTATACAGACAACAAGCATAACATTTAGATTATTTAGAGTAAAGAAGACTATAATTATTTTTAATGATTTTTAATATAATAAATATACTCATAAATAGTATCCTCTTTGTGGCTGACTGACTCTTTCCTCCGTATTATTTCTCTTTGTTTTCTTTGTGTTGTCTCCAAATAATGATTACAATTAGTGTGAATGATTGTAAATGTTGATGTATGAATGATCTTCATGTTGTTGATTAATATGCCCATTTTGGGCCCTATGATTAGGAAATAAAAAATTCTTATTCTTATAACAAAACAGAATAGAACACACATAAAAGTAGGGGTGAGACCAGAAAACATATCAAGTATGTTTCACATCTCCCGTCCTTGTCAACCATTGTATAATCATGATACCATTTAACGAAGCGAAGTGGAGTGATGAAATGAGTATACATATTTAAATATACATATTACTAGTATGTGATAACACTATAAAGTGCATTTTATCACAATATAGAAGTTACAGTGATTTTTCACCGAATAAAATGAAAATGTCAATAACTTAACACTGCACGTCATTTTGGTCAATGACTGGTGTTTTAGGTCTAATAACCTGTATTGTGATTGAACATGTTCATGATGCGAACAAGTTTACAAACAATAAATCATTGATGAAGTCTAAAATGCTTGCACTGAACATAAATTCCAAAGAATAGTCATCGCAAACTGTTGATCATTAGGAATTACTGCAAATTATATTTTACGTGCAATGACATTCTCCGTTCACGGGGAAATCATATCCGCCCATCAATTTGTCAAATATTTGATTATTTCCACACAACCAGCAGCCGCTCCTTTCCGAAAGGTTTTATACCCAGCAGAACTAGGATACCATTACGGTCACCACAATCACTTGGTTGATCGTTATGTAATACATGTGTCACAAATGACCATGACATGTTCCACTTCTCGTAAGCACTTTCCGATCCTTTCCTCATTCATGACTTATCATCGGGTTTGTAACTAGATTAACACGACGGGTGTCACTAGTGGAGTAGGAACTAATTATCCTTCTTGAGTTCAACCCGGTTTTTTGTTTGTCCTTTTATACTTTTTCTTTTGGCCATTGCGTTGTCTGTTCTTCGATATACGGTTTCTGATTACCCCTTTGGTATCTCCAAAGTCTTCTTATACCTTAGAATGCCCTCAGGGTTTAACATTTGACGGCCAAGTTGTAAACATTGTGTCCAGGAGGTAATATTTTATTTACAAATACACGTAAGAGAATACCGAAGGGGCAATCGAGACACAAGACGATGACCATCAAAACAAAACCACAAGATAATATATGTTGCACACCACTATACGCAAACAAACACAAATAGCGTAAATAAGACATGAGCCCTCATACAAACAACTGGAGTTAACGACGAACCGAACATAGTTTTTAAAGACATCAAAATTTAAAATAAACCACCATGATGTCTTATTTAAATAAAAATTGGGAATTCCATTCTATATTTTGATGTCTTCAGATAAAGACACATTTAATTTTGAACTGATATTCCTGTTTATAACATAATCAATATTTTCAAGCATTTTCATTGGTTAAGACCCTTTAATTTGTAAAACCAATATTGGTATACTGCGCCGAAAAGTCATATTGACTCGCTTTTCGCTTGATTAATTTCATATTGACTTACTTTCACTTTCGTTTTCCAAATGTGAACTATTTTTAAACCCCCGTGTTTTCCATTTGTTTTCATCCAATCAGCAAGCACATTCTTTAAAAAATTATCCAGTCAAAATCTTCGTTACATTTTTTTTTTAAAGTTAAAAATTTCAAAATTTTCAAAATTTCAAATATTTAAAAAAATGTCAATTTCAAAATTTTCACAAGAGTTCAAAATTTTCCTAAGATTTCAAAATTTTACAAAAATTTCAGTTTTCATAAAATTTCAAAATTTAAAAGAAAATTCAAAATTGTAAAACTAAAAAGAACAATTTAATTTCAAAATTTTCAAAATATTTCAAAATTTCTTCAAAAATTTCAAAAAATGTCAAAATTTTCATAAGATTTCAAAATTTTCAAAAAATAAAAAAAATTTCAGTTTTCATAAAATTTCAAAATTTTAATATTTAAATAATAATATTGAAAAACATATGTATATAAAAATTAAAGACTTTTTACTCTGGATTTCCTGTAATTCATAATTTTGGTACTATTAACATTAACTATGATTCCCTTCCAAAGTGACAAACACTCTTACAATTGTTGTACACTTGTTTTCATGTCTAATTTGTTTATTAAACTTGTTACATGTTTCTTGAATTTCATTCAAATTTTAATTATGGTTTGGTAAATAGCCAAAAAATAAAAAAACAAAAAAATCGCACACACACAAAAAAACAAAAACAAGAACCCCTCCCCCATGTTCTTTTCAAAATCTAGCTCTTTTCTCTTTTTTTTTCCTTTGTGGATTATGTAATAAAACATCTTTAGTAGAAGTCGATATGAGATTAATGGACCGCAGAAACCAATCTTCATATCGACTTCTACAAAAGACTATAATTGTATAATATAATTAAACAAATGGTATTTATTCTCCTTTCTACCACAGGGACATATTTTTTAAATGATTTTTTTAAAATAATTTTACGTGTTTTCCTATTTACTGTCTGTTTTTATTAAATCATTATCGTTAGCACCTAGATTTTCATGTTTACAGTCAATGTGCAATATACTATCCACATCCATATACTAAAAATTTTTTTTTAGAATATGGATGTGGATAGTATATCATTAAAAAAATATGTCCATTAACCGAGTCCCTATGCTTTCTACATCTATGTAACAAAGGTCAATTTCTATAACCCTGGATTACCATGAAACGCCGCCAATTTTGTAATATTTACACAATGCAATGCCCCGATCTCATTTGCTCTGTTTACCGCTAGACAGGAAGACAAAACAAATTAAAAAAAAACAAAAAAACAAACAAACAAACAAGCAAACAAAAAACCCACAACAACTTCAACTGGAATCTTTGTTTCCATAAAAAGCTACAACAGGAAAAGAAGTTGATAAAGATCGAGTCAATGGTGATAACATTCTAAATATGACAGGTATTTCCTATTTTCGAACTGATTAAATATACAAATAAATATGTGATGAGATTAATGTTTTAGGTTTACCTGACCTTGGCTTACGATAACGAAAACAAAGTGTTCCCCAAAAATTCAGAATGATACACTTGGTGAACAAATACTTGTGGGAATTAGGATTTTCGAAGGACGAAAAAAAAAATGAACTAATAAATCGAAAACAGAAATATCACACCATCAAAACAAAGTCTGATAGATGAATCAGACAAAGAGACAAAATGGACACCATACCACACGTAAATGACCGACCGCTTTCCTGGCTCGGAACAAACAATTAAAACAAAAAAGGACAGCGTTAAACTAGTATTATGGACTCAAACCTTGTCTTAGCAAAGTGATATTGTCATGCACATGTGAGAATTATACCAACCCTAACATACAAATGGATATAAGGATTACTAGTTGTAATATCCGTGGCCGGGCATTAAATATAGACAGTGTTTGTTTCTACATATCTAATCTAGAACTAAAGCTATTGCTACAAAGTAACATAAAGAGTACATAACATGCAAACATTACGTACATATGCTCCGCCCACTCACTCTCGTTGGTTACTATAATTTCATTCATAAATCTATGTTACATCCTTTCCTTGTTTTCAGATAAGAAACATTTAATTAATTACAATACACAGAAATAAATTTAAACTTTTGAATCTTTAATGCCAAGTCCACATCTTGAAAGTAACGTGAATAATTAGTTTAATGTCTTTCCACCAAATGAATTATCTGACCATAGCATTATATGGGCTGGTTTTAACTGTAATATTATAGATACAGGAAACTATGAATGACCACTCAGAATACGATTATGACTTGTTACCGGGTAAATTTAATTTAGAAACTGGTTCAAAAACTGATTTTATAACCTCTTTAGAAGACTCAAATTCTAAAAATATGATATCTTAATTTTGATTAGAGGTTAACAATCCTACAGCCAATATTAATGTTCTTACTGACAACTTGAACAATATAATTATTAATGCTCCTAACAAAACATTTCATTTTAAACAATTCACAAAGAAAAAAAGAAAAAAGAAATATAAAAAAAATGGTTCAACGGTAATTGTCACTTTATCAAAAGAGAATAGAACAACATTGGTAAGAAACTTAAACAACATCCTGATAATTTTTATTTACGCACATCATTTCACAGGCTACGAAAAGAGTATAAACAATTATTGAAGAAAACTAAATATGATTTCTTCAAGTCAATAGTAGATAAATTGGACTCTTTACATGAAAATGATCCCAAATTATTTTTGGCAAACTATTGACAAACTAAGAAAAGACAAACATATTCAAGAGAACCCCATATCAATATCAAACTGGACTTCATATTTGAAAGATCTGTATAGCGATAACAATACAAAATTAAATTTATCACAAGAAGAAGAAGAAAGTATTCATAACAATGACCTAAATTTTGCCTTTACTTGCAAAGAAGTCAGAGAAGGTATCAAAAGGCTAAAGAAAAATAAACAGCCTGGTATTGATCTAATTCATATTGAATTTATTGTTTTTGGTAAAGATATTATCTTGCTACCAATAGTTAATCTTTTTAACAGAGTATTGTCAACAGGTATATTTCCAGAAACATGGAACCTGTCATGCATTTCTTTTTTACATAAAAATGGTGATATCTATAATTGTGACAATTATAGATGTTTAAGCCTTACAAGTTGTATAGGTAAATTATTTACTTCACTCCTTCAAAGGAGACTTCATACCTATATGGAAAATAAAGAATTATATGATAAGTTTCAGGCAGGATTCAGACCAAATTACAGAACAATAGACCATATTTTTGCAATAAAGTCTATAATAAACAAGTATTTACACAAACTTAATAAACCAATTTTTGCTTGTTTCGTTGATTTCAGTAAAGCCTTCGATACAGTTTGGTATTTAGGTCTTTTTAAGAAACTACTAGACCTCAAAATTGGAGGAAATCTTTATAAAACTATTAAGTTCATGTACTCAAATTCAAAATTTATAGCGAAAAAGGAAAAATATATATCAGAAGTATGTAAGACGTACAGAGGAGTAAGGCAAGGTGACGGATTAAGCCTTTATTGTTTAACTTGTATACTAATGACTTGCCTAATATATTTGATCACTCTATCACAGACCCAGTATCTTTAGATGTAACACGACTAAGCTGTCTACTATATGCAGATGACTTAATTTTGTTATCGGAAAGTGAAAAGGGTCTGCAGTCCCGCCTTGATAATCTTAACTCATATTGTAATAGATGGAAGCTGAAAATAAATATCTCGAAAACCAAAGTTATTGTATTTAGCAAAGGAAAAAAGAAAACAGATAACCTTAAATTTTATATAGAAAACAAAAAACTAGAGTTAGTAGAAAAATACAAATATCTTGGAGTGATTGTATCTTACAATGGTAACTTAAAATTTGCTGCTGAACAATTATGCAACAAAGGTCTAAAAGCAGTATTCAGCCTTAAATCAAAAATACTCGATTTTGACTTCTCAGACATGAAATTAAAATTGAAATTATTTGATTCTTTAATAAGACCAATAATATCTTATGCATCAGAAATTTGGATAAGTGATTTTACACAAAAAGAACTGAAAAGTGAAAATCTCCCATTTGAGAAAATCCACAACCGCTTTTGTAAATACTTACTAGGGGTACACAAGAAATCTTCAAATTTTGCATCAAGGTGCGAATTAGGTAGATTACCAATTTTAAGTTTCATAACTTCATTAACATATAAATACTATTCGAGATTAGAAATGCTTCCATCTACTAGGTTAGTAAAAGAAGCTTTTGATGTGGATAGAGGTCTGTATCTTGAGGGGAAAAAATCTTGGTCGTCATTCATATAAAATACAACAGAAAATATGAAAATTGATATTTCAAAGCTATCAACTGATGATATTTCCAAAATTGTAAACAATTATTACAAAAAATCAGTTGAAGATCAACTAAAAATCTTTAAAAATCAAACAACTGATTCTAAATTAAACACATTTGCTAACTGTTATAATGAATTTTCACTTCAAAGTTATTTAGACCTAAATTTATCAAAGTCCATAGTGAAAAATCTAACAAAATTGAGGATAAGTGCACATACATTACTAATAGAAAAAGGAAGATACTTCAGACCAAAACTCTGTAGAAATTTAAGATTATGTTCACTCTGTAATAAGATCGAGGATGAAGAACATTTTCTATTATTTTGCTAAAAACATGATACCTTAAGATCTAATCTATTTTCAAATCTGAATCTAGACCTTTCTACCCTACAAAATGATAGTGAGAAAACCTCATCCACATTCAATAAGCTTATGAATCCTAAAAGTGTATCAGAAACTAAATTTATTTGTAGTTTTATTGAATCTGCATTTTCTTGCTGTGTATGATAATTTTCTGTTAAGATATTTCTTCCTGTTGTGTGTTCATTTACATGTTCGTAGGATTTAGTATCTATACATTGTGTGGAAGACATCAATTTTGTTTTGATATTCCAACAAGTGTTGCCTGAGGGCAAGTGTGGACACAGAAATGTGCTGTCCAAAAGGCAAGTGTGGATGTCAATATTTCATATTATTTAACTTAAATAAAAACAAAACAAAAAATTCATGGACACAGGGGTCCTGGAATTTTTTTTAGTAAAAAACTAATCCTGGATTATTAGTTTTGCTTAAAGTCCGGTCCTGTGCCCCTCCCTCCTCAAGGGATATAAAATTGTATCATTAATAATAAATTAATAAATAATAAATTCAGATTTTCTATTTAAAATAAATCTCACTTACAAAACCACTGATATTTGTTCAATTTTTAACGCTGATTCAAGCTTTAGTCGCAACACATTTTTATTTTTCTCTTTAAACTGTCGAAACATAACATTTATTTAACTGTAAAATTCACAAATAAAATTCACCCCCCCCCTTTTTCCCTTTTTTCTTGTTTAAATCAATGATCAACAATATTCCAGATTCTATATTTATAAACTATTGACCTGAGTAACCTTGCTAAACCATGCGGAGTCAGTGTGTTTTAAATCGGTGATCCAATCAGGACACTCATTATTGTCCAAGATAAAAATACATCGCTAAAATTACATGTGGGTGTTTCTCCACTTCAACTCGTAAATTTACATTGAAATCGGAGATATTTCGTCATAAAACTTCACACATGGTTTTGTCTATCATATTTCTTGAAGACAAACATAAAATTTTATTGCATTTGTCAATATTTTATGAGTATCGACAGTTTTTTCAACACCGTATCTGTTCACGTGACTACACATGCTACTCACAGTGACCCGTGACCCACATTAGCTGGTCTGAGCAGTATTTTGTTAATATGGTATATAATAAACAGTCTTAGTCTTAGTATTTCATGGTTAAAGATAAAGTAATAAATCTGTCACGTATTCTCTCCCTATCTCACAGACAAACACAACTAATGTCTCTAAATCCAATTAATCTGTTTGATTTCACGGTCAAATGTGGTCGGTCGCGTAAAGTCTACACTACAAAGTCATTAAATTTGTCTGGCATCTTCCTCAATCTGTGCGGTCTGGCTCTAACAATGTTTTGACGGTTGTCGCAATGTGTATTCCTTTCGAATGTTCTGAAATAAGGACGCACATGTGAGACGTTACGGTTATTTGACCTTAACATAACACTTGTTCCTCTTTGTCTCACACCTTTGTACGGTTTATCTTCATATCAGCTAGACATTTTACTCTCTTCTCTTCGCAATAAAATAACAGTTTGTCCTATTCGATATCTTTGAACGGCGTTGCTCATTCTTTTGTCGGCATAGTATTTCATTTTTTGTTTCCGTTCTTTGTCTCTGTTTTTTAACGAACTTGGTACTTTGAATTTTGACATTTCTGGCAATTTTGTCATAACGGTTTTATTGAATAAAAGTTCTGCTGGTGTACGATCCGTTGTTATATATGGAGTGTTTCGGTATTGTAATAGGAACGTATAAAGTTCGTTATGCCAGTTTTTGTTTTCGGTTTGTATGATCTCAAATCACTTTAAATGAACTCGGCGCACGAAGATCCAAATTTCCTGCCATACTTAAAAATTGTCGAATTTAATCACAATTTTGAATATCGGAATTTAATCCATTTCTGAAACACTTTGTTTTTCGGAATTTAATCCAATTGTCAATTGTTTTGAAAGATCTCCATCCTTAGTCGCCAATGTAATATCCGTGACCGGGCATTAAATGTAGACAGTATTTGTTTCTACATATCTAATCTAGAACTAAAGCTATTGATACAAAGTAACATAGAGTACATAACATGCAAACACCACGTACATATGCTCCGCCCACTCACTCTCGTTGGTTACTATAATTTCATTCATAAATCTGTATGTTACACTAGTATTGAAAACCTCCGACATGGAATATCGACTTTTGTCTTCATTTCTCATACCAGGTATTTGTACAAAACATTCCCTTCAGTTTGCACAAACGCCTCTGGAGCTTTCTTTTGGGTACTCTCCCGGGAAAAAACTAGCCTCTAATCTTCAATACTGACTACTGGTACATGTACTTCTCTTTTATTATATGTACCGTATCGTTTACTTGTTATTTCTACTGATGGACGATATGGGATCTGGACTCTTGTCGTCATTGTTCTATCAGATTTTATTATATCTTGCTGACAGTGTCTAAAAACGAAAGGCTGATTTATTGTACTGACTTGAATTCATTCCTAGTTAACGTTTGTTGTATGATATCTTATTAATCATCTGTAAAAAAAATATTTGCTTTAAATCAGTAATAATTGGTCACTGATAAGTATGTGATATGGCTATTTGCAAGTACAAGGGAGGAATTTCAAACTTTTTTTTCAGGAGTAAACATACCTCGATCAAAGGCAAGTGATGTTCTATGTGTAGGCCATCAGTACACTTGTCCAATTTTGCAACAACTACCACTATGAGTCAAAATTCAAAATACAGTCAAAAATGAACATGTCTATATCAATCAAAGATCAAGTACAAAATTCAATTAAAATGCGTATCTTTTACACGTCAGAAAATATAATTAACACAGAGACCTAATGGGCAACCTTTTTAATAATATACCAAAATTGTTTAAATTAATTGTCAGAGTCGTCTTGCTGTTTACATGTCATGACAGCAGAAAATGTGCTTCGTCTGAGAACCAGACATTATCCAAAACGTCCGGATTGTCTTCGATCGTGTCATAAAACCATCGACACATGGTTACTCGTTTTTCCATGTCCGCCTGTGTAAGTTTTTGCTTTATTTGGATCCGGTAAGGATACAAATTAAGATTTGATTTAAGAATACGCCTCAAAGACTCTCGAGAGATTCCTAGCTCTTGACTGCGTCGTCGAATGGATTTCTTTGGGCTTCGCCCCACCGAGTCGTGTACAGCATCAATGTTCCTTTCTGTCCTAGCACTCACCCTCCGACCAAAGTAAGTGTCCCTCAAACCTTTAGAATTAAGATTTTGTACAGTCCAATGCTCTCTAAACTTCTGAACCCAGTCAAAAATGCTGCTTTTTGATGGAGCTTGACGACACCGCAAGTATGTCACTGAGGCAAATTGGCCAGCGTGTTGGTCATCACCACTCTACCGTCAGTCGTATTGTTAACAAACATCTATTGACCAATGACGTTAAGGATCGCTCGCGATCAGGAAGGTTCCGTAATACATCCCGAAGAGAGGACAATGCCCTAGGAACCCTAGTGAGACCAAATCCGTTGGCCAATAGTACTGTTTTGAAAAGACAGTGGTTACCCCATTGATTGCTATCTGCAAGAACTGTCCGAAATCGTCTGAAATCTGTTGGCTATCTTTCCAGAAGACCTATAAAGAGATGTTTACTAACACAAACACACAAAGCTTTCCGTTTGCAATGGTGCCAAACGCGTCGTCAATGGAATTTGGTCTCGTGGAGGAAAGTTTATTGGTCAGACGAGAGTCGCTTCTTGTTGCACGTGACATATGGTATAGTGCGCGTATGGCGACAACCGAACACTGCATATGCTGAGCGTAACATTGTTGAAACTGTTCCTTTCGGAGGAGGCTCAGTAATGGTGTGGGGATGTGTATCATATGACTGTAAGCTTGACCTCATTACAGTAAGAGGCAACCTCAATGGACAAATCTATCGACAAAACATCCTTGAAGCAAGTGTTGTGCCTCACTTTGACAATGATCCTCTGAATACAAGGGCTGTCTTTATGGATGACAACGCCAGACCCCACAGAGCTCGTGTTGTGACAGATTACTTGCGTGACGAGTCGATAACCACACTTCCATGGCCTGCCAGGAGTCCTGATTTAAGCCAGATCGAGCACATCTGGGACATTATCGGTCGTCGAGTAAGAGAAAGAACACCACCGGTTCAAAGTTTAAATGAATTGGAGCAAACAGTGCACCAGGAATGGCAACGTCTTACCCAAGTCCAAATTCGTCGCTTAGTGGGCAGTAAGAGAAGACAATTAGCGGCAGTTATCCATGTGAATGGAAGTTTCGCCTGATATGAAATTTTAAAGCCTAATGACTTTGTCCGAGTACAAATTGTGGTTAAATGGTGGAATTCTCGATAGCGGGATCAATAGTTTTCAAGTGATGTTTTTTATTCGCAAAAATTACACATTATTAAATTTCAATTTTTGAATGTAAAGTGTGTCTCTTTATGTGCCAATGATTCAATTTGAAGCATTTCGGTCGAATTTTGAGTAAATTTCTGCCAATAATAGAACACTTGCGTCGCACAATTTTGTCAAGAGAAAAAAAGGGTGTTGCAATACTTTTTTTCCAAGTGTATTTATTGTCTACTTAATGATTTCTATGTAACGGAGGATACCTCGTAAGTTTATAACTTGTGTCTGATCCATTGTCTGTATTTGCTTAGTTGTTGATTTGAAAACTGGATTTTTAAGAATTTTATTCTGAATATTTATAGAAGTCAAACGGACTATAGAATATTATATTACTATCATGTTTTTATGTTATTGTATTAAACACATAAGAAGAGATTAAAGGTTCTAAAGGGATAATCAGAAACCGTAAATTGAAGGACAAGGCAATAAAATAACCAAAAGAAAAAGGACAAGACAAACAATGTTCCAGAAATCACTACAAAAACAACTCGAGACCGAGAAACACGAACCCAACAATAACAGTGATGAACTCATATTATACGGGAGGTTCTACTTCACTAGTGGCACCCGTCGTGGTTCTCATTTATAAATACGGCAATACGTCAAGAACATGGCAAAAAGGACGGGGCTGTGATTATTACAACAGAACATATCCATGGTCGACCTTGACCCAGACATTCCATAATAATTATAATTTATGTTCATATTTGAATCTTATAGTAGTATGATCTGATTGTATGTGACTTATTTTGTAAAGTTTTGTATGTTATTGTTACAAATAGCTTTAAGCAAAACCTATATATTGAAATATTGTTGAAAGTGGCGTTAAACACCACAATCATAACCCTAACCCAAAACTTATATAACTGAGATATATCGGCAGTGGCGTAGCCGCCTATAGGCAATGTAGGCACTTGCCTACACATCATTTTGCCAAGCATAATATTTGTTGCTCAAAATTCAAGGTATTTGTCATATTTTTTCTTCATTTTTTGTTTGTTTCGTTTTAATTACACTTTCACACTGAGTATCATAGGCGTAGCACCAAAAAAAAAAGTGGTACGGCCAATTTTTTTTTCGGTGGGGGTTATTTCCCGTTTTTTTTTTTAGGTATATGCACACAGATAAATGCTTGTGCATTTTCAGCAAAATTAAGAATAATGGTGTACCTGGTCCATGCTCCCAGTTTTTGGTGGAGTCCTTGTTGCTCTTTTACTTTTAGTTTTCTGTGTGTTTTCTTTCAGTTTCTGTATGTTGTTCGTTGTTTCTGTCTCCGTTTTCTTTGCTTCGTCTTTGTCACTTGACTTTCGAGTTTTGGATATCGCTTTAACCGTGGCTACCCTTTATTTTACTGGTACATGATTATTATATCGCTGGCAAAACTTATTTGAATTGTCCAAAAATGTTGTCTATATTCCCTGAAGCAAAAGTTGTTTTTTCTGTACACTTCTACAGTTTTTGTAACAACGACTTGTGACAGGCTAAAAAAATGTATTTATGAAAACAGTTATGAAGTTATTAAAACTCCTTTTTGTTCTATACTACTACGTGTACGAATATAATGTTTTTTTTCATTTCCAGATTCGTGACCAATAATAATTTTAATACAGATATATATATCCTGAATAAGACGAATAATTACTTACTGAAGGCTGTTTTTAATTTTTATTTTGGTTTTTAGATAAAATTTCTATCTACAAAAAATCTGTTTATTATATCAAAGGACTAACCGCTTATATATCGGTTCCACATGAAAGTTATTTTTAACGGACTGGGCTATCAGTAAATATCAGAAGACTGTAGTGGCAAAGTTTCATTGGTACACTATATTCGGGTCAGAGAAATAGATCTATCAGCAAATTTGACCATAGTCACTCATGCGTAGGTCATGGGTAGGCCAACCATTCCAAATATTGCTGAACTGTATGTATTATCGAAGAGAATGTAAATGAGCTTGAAAAAGCTTGTGTAGTTTTTTTTTTTTTTAGTTTTTTTTTGCTGCAATAAAACCCATAAAACGGCTGTTGAATTCCTTCACAATATAACTTAATTATTTTTGTCACAGCCGAATTTGATTTTTCCAGTAATTCTTTTCATGATTTTTTTTCACATATACTTGGGGTACTGGTTGTGAAATTCTTCATAAGTTTTTATTACATAAATGATAAGAACTTATGTGCGTGTTGGGGGTTATTATCATGGAGATGTGGGACAATTTCAAATGGGTTTTAGTATGGTTTTAGGAGCTCCTCAGACTGGTAGTATTTCAGTGCATGTTTAATTATCATTTTCTCCCAATCCTATCTGGTGGGATGTGATTCTTCTGATGTCTTGCAACTGTTCAGTTAGTAGTCAATGGACATAAGTATTCCTGATTTCCAATTTCCCCCATTTATTTTCTATGTTATTTCATCTTTCTTAAAAAAAAATATTTTGAAGCCATTTCTCAACCAATTTTCATTAAATATTCCCTTTATAAAGAAAATATTTGGAGTTTTGTTTTATATTTGTAATTCCCCTACCGTTTAATTCGGTTGTTTCGAATCATTTCCATTCCGTCAAAATTTTGTTATTTTCGTCTGCCAGATCACGTGATTTCGATGGAACTAAAGGCCCAAACTCCGGACAGTTCTCGTATCCGCTACCGAACACGGACATAAGTTCTTATCATTTATGTAATAAAAACTTATGAAGAATTGACATGATTCGAAACAACCGAATTGCATCAAAATATGACATAAAAAATTGGTTGAATATATAGGGAAATTGTGACGTAATAATTTGTATCTGTGATTAAAATAATTCTGAATACCCAGAAACTATTCGACAACAAACAAATACCAAATTATAAAAAAAAAAGTCAAATACTTTTCCTTCAAAAAGTGAAAATTTCATCAAAATTAATTGAAAAATGGCCTTAAAATAATTTTGTTGAAAAAAGATGAAATAACATAGAAAGTAATGGGGAACTTATTTACTAATGCTTTCTAATTTGTATTTATACGGGTTTAAAGTTTCATAACATTATTTATTCAGACATCATTTTAGTACTTAAATTCGGCTTCATTTTTTCAGGAACCCGTTGCTGCATGTACCTTAATGTTAGACCCCTCATGGCATTATAGTTTCATGTTATGCATACCATTTTACCTCTTATGCCCCATCTTCGCTAGCCAAGGGTTACGATCCGCTCTACTCATCTTCACGAGTAGAGCGGATCGTAACCCTTGGCTAGCGAAGATGCGTATGCCCAGGGACACGGCATTGCGGTACCCCGTTGTTTTGATTGCCAGCAGCCCATTAGCATGATCATCTGGTATTAAAATATGTGATAGTTTGTCGAACCCACTGCAATATGACGTCGTATGAATACTTTGTAGGACAACATGCTCATTTAAAGACATTTTCGAAAAGTTGCTGTATTTTTATATGATTACAGCTTTTAATAGCGTCCATCATGCTATCCATCTTCAGCCTCCAATGAGTCAGCGTTTTTTTCTCTCCATCAAATTACGACTTTACTGTAGTTATGTAATATACGCATCATCCAAAACAATAGCAGATCAAGATTAATTAATAGAAATAAAGAAGTAAGCCGATTCCGGTGCCGATAAAGGTCGGATCCCGATTCAGGGACGTAGCTGAGGCTTAATAGTGTGCACGCCATAATTACTTTCGACGAGATGCAAAATGGTGCGATCTGGTGCCATTTCAGGGTTTCATATAACATAGAATCAAGCACAATTTTAATGACTTTGATAGACAAGAATATCTTAAAATTGTCAAAAATCTGCCCTTCGTGTCTTAGCAGATACGAACACCTCCATTGCTTTGTACAAGTCCACTTCAAAATATCGGTGAATATATGCACCAATCCCAGGGAAGATAGCCTGTCATTCTTCATAGTCGAACTAACACAAGTTTTCAAACGTCTCAGTACACTAAATGACATCTCAGCAGTAGCGCTTGCTACTGGCATGCTTAACAAAACACATAATATTGTATCCATAGAAGGATAGAGAACTGGATTTACAGAATCTAGAATGGTAAAAAGCAGGGCATATGAGAGGAGGGTTCAGCCGGTACATCGGTACGGGGCACGGAAAGCGACGAAAGGGCCCCATAGCCTTAGTCATTGACGTTTTATTTTGATTTTTTCATTATTTTTTGGTATATTCAACTCAAATCCACGGTTTTGAGAGAAGTTTCAGCCTGTCCTCAGACCCCAAATCAGTATTGTTACGCCTTGCAAAATTCCTCTTGGATGCCCTGTTGCAGATACATCATCATAATTCTTTTTTCACAACCTATAATAAAATGAAAAAAAAGTATCACATCGTCGGAAAAGTTCCAAAAATTCGATAAACAAATCGTAGAAATAGGAAAATTCCATATCCCTAACACACAATAACCACTCACTTTCCTGACTTGGTACAGGTACTTCAGCAAAACGTTACGGGGTTAAACTAGTTGGATTATAACTTGCCATTGTCTTAAGAAATACCAAAATAGCCACATCTCCTCTGAATTGTAGATCGAGAAAAAACCCATAATATACTAAACAGGTAGCATGTACATCGTACTTGATAAATTCGCAATTAATATTTCGAATGGACAATAGCGACTTCCGCCCAACATGAAAACAGGACAGATTGATGTACTTGATAAATCACCCCACCCCCTCTCCCCAACGTATGAAAAATAGAAATAGCTTATGTGATTTAAATACGTACTAACTGCATTACATGTAAACTGCATGATGCTGTTTGATAAAGACCTTTAACTAGAACAGGAACAAATGAACACATGAATGAAATAGTGTTGTAATTAAAGATCATGTACGTGATATAGAAGTTTAAAAGCATTTCAATGGTTATTATAAATGAGGTTGAAACAAGTCACATTTTGATATCAATTCGGTTGTATTTCACTTTGACTATTTCAATTACGGAAGACGGACCGCGACCAGGAAAAAATGAACACCTGAATGAAATAGTGTTGTAAT
>MJUT01054191.1:159326-170737 GCA_002080005.1 Gigantidas platifrons | reverse complement strand
GTTCTGTTCATGATATAGGTAGGATATTGTTCTCGTCGTGATATAGGTAGGATATTGTTCTCGTCGTGATATAGGTAGGATATTATTCTCATCATGATTTAGGTAGGATATTGTTCTGGTCGTGATTTAGGTAGGATATTGTTCTCGTCATGATATAGGTAGGATATTGTTCTCGTCATGATATAGGTAGGATATTGTTCTGGTCATGATTTAGGTAGGATATTGTTCTGGTCATGATTTAGGTAGGATATTGTTCTCGTTATGACATAGGTAGGATATTGTTCTCGTTATGACATAGGTAGGATATTGTTCTCGTCATGATATAGGTAGGATATTGTTCTGGTCATGATTTAGGTAGGATATTGTTCTCGTCATGATATAGGTAGGATATTGTTCTGGTCATGATTTGAGTAGGATATTGTTCTCGTCGTTATATAGGTAGGATATTATTCTCGTCATGATATAGGTAGGATATTGTTCTCGTTATGACATAGGTAGGATATTGTTCTTGTCAGGTAGGATATTATTCTCGTCATGATATAGCTAACTTGGTGTTAAACAACACCCTTTTTTTTACTGATTGCCTAATTAACAGCTAGAGGTTTTAATTTTATCTGAGACTAATAAAACTCACATATTGTATATGGTGTGCATGAAACTTATACCTCATTTCAAGGACCATATATTGACGTCCTTATCCATGCATGTAGTGTATGTCGAGGAATACGCATTTACAAAGCCGGTGTGTATTTACAAATGCAGTTCAAAGAAGTAATGTCCTAAGTTACACCTGGAGGTGTCTGCAAACAGTTGTGGCATGGAAATCAAGTGATTGGTCAATCAATATTCATTACAAGATGACGACCATAAAATGTTTTAGAGGAAAAGATGCAAGTGTGAAAAGTAAACACATAGATGGAGGACATCTAGTTATGGTAAAAGCTCTGCTTCTGTACAGACACGTGAGCTAACTACTAAGTAATTTTTCAAGATTTTTCTCTTTAGTGGGACTAGATTTGATATTCTTAAATGGCAATAAAGTAAGGATTTTATCTGAAAAATTCCCCACCTGGTGTTAAACAGCAATCAAGCAATCATCAGTCCCTATTTTGTATCAACAAACATGTCACATGATACTATCAGTATTATGATCACCCAACATGTCATCCCTGAGATTCGACTGCATCCATATTGTAGTTTGTAAAATCAGACATATTATATTTTTCATTTAGTGGAAGTGTTAAACCAAAATCTGCCTCTTGGATTGTATTATATACCTAAAATATGTATAATCCTGCCACATTTTTTTTTTAGTAAAAAAGGACATGGATGTAAATGAACATGAGAAACTACAAATGTATATATATACATAGCTATACAACACAAGTTAAAGTAAAGGAACAGTACTTTTAATGCTTTCTGCATTTCAGGTTCACAGTAGGGTCTTCAAAAATGAGCATTATTCATATCCTACAATGAGTATGAAATGACCCCTAGCAAGCAGCTAAGCCATACTTTTTACTTGTGTCTCAGGCCAAGCTTCTATAATAGCTATATTTGTATTTAGAAGTTTGATGCTTGTCAGACAAATGATTTTTGTTGTATTTTTTGTTACCAATATGCAGAGAACAGTGGAGGTTGTAGGATTAGGGTTATGATGTTTAATGCCAATTTTTAACAATATTTCAGTTATATCATGGTGGCCAGTTTTATTGGTGGAGGAAACCGGAAAAAACCCTGACCTGCTCCAAGTCACAGACAAACTTTATTACAATGTTGTATGGAGACACCTTGCCATGAGCGGGATTCAAACTCATAACTGTAATGGTAATAAGCAGTTAGTTGGAAACCTAACTACCATACGATCACGACCACCCCTTCTGGAGGTTGTAAGATAGCAAGTCTTGCAATATTTTTCAAGTGTACCAGTACTTCAGTATTTACAGGAAGGAGGTACATTTTATTAAAATTTTACTTGAATCACTTTTTCAACACTCTGAAATTAGGAGGTATCAAATACCACTTTGATGGGTAAGATTACATGGTACAAACCCATTTGAAAAGGCTTGTAAGATGTTTCATTCTACAATATCTTGAGTTATACAGTAATAATCAGTTTTATTGGTGGGGCAAGCCAAAGTACACGGAGAAAGCCACTGACAATATTAAATAAAGTTGTCTTGAGTACACCTAGCCTCATACAGTATACAGTCACAAATTCAGCAGTGGTATGCCCAGATCCATAAGAACACGTAATTCTGAAAACCATACAATCATGGGTAAGATGACCCCGTGTTTATAATTGGTCTATGCAAATCTAACGAGCAATACAGAAAGATGGAAGTCTCAAAATGTAAATGGGCATACTGTAAAAGTAAAGACAACAGCCAATGTCATGTACTTTTAAGTTTTATTACATGTTTTAGATGTTGATATAAAATAGAAACCTTTCTGTGTTTCTTTTACAACTGAAATATAACAGAAATATCTGTCTAGAAAACAAATACAGTGGATCCTGTCTTGATAGGACCACCCATAAAAATATCACCTATCGATCTTTTTCTTAAACCCCTCCCCCCGCTTTAAATTATTTTTTTTATTTTTTCCCCCTCAACATTACTGTTTTAGGTAGATACGATTGGGAAACAACAAACCATTTTTTTTAATGTATGGCTTCGACTGATCTCTTTGTGAGGCAACTCTCAAGTATATACATAAAACTTTGTAGGATTTTTTACATCAAATTTTGTTGCCATAAGGGGTGGACTCTCAAGACAGATTCCACTATATAATATTGCACATCTTTTGAGAAACCACATTTTATTGGCAAAGGGAATGGTTTCCCAAGACAGATTCCACTGTATATGTATACAATATTGCATGGATACACCTCATTATTTACAGAATAAAATGAACACACGATCTTCATGCGCATATCATTTCAACAAAAACTCACATGATTATGTCAATATCAAAACATTCACAATGCATGTGAAGAAATATTATTGTTAGTAGTACGGTATATGATTTTCATATGAAATTAGTTTTTCTCTCGGTCATGAAATCATGCATGTTTCAAACTACGATAAACATGTATTATCACCGGCAAAGGATAAGAATTTGATTACAATGATATTCATGTGATCTTTTTTATTTCAAATTCATTGGCAAACTTCAATAAAATAAAATGCACAGCATTTATACTCAGTTTTGTTGACTATAGGTCTATTTGACCTTTTCTACATAGACTTGCGATTGTTTAAGGAGCTTTTTGAAAAGAAAAGAAGCTTGACCTATAGGTCATAAAATAGGGTTATTTATGAAGTGGTAGTAGCATAATAATACATATTCAGTTGCACAAAAAACACAAAAAAAATTACATTCTTTTTATGAAATAAATGTTTTTGATCACAGACATCCATGTGTACACACTATCTACACATCCAAATACACAGTCTAGCTATACTTTATATATAATAGTTCAACATTTAGGACACCAATATAGGGTGAACTCTGATTGTAATGTGTCATCTCTTTTAAAAATCTGAAATTCTACATAAGGTCATGGTACTCTAAATGATTCATGTCCTAGTATAAAAAAAACCAAAAAAAAACATAACAAAGCATACTTAACAATGCACAAATATAAGTTTTGTACAAATTCATATTCACCAGACCAGAAAAAAAACCCAGAATTCTTACATTTGCATTGAAAGTAGAGTGTGCAACTGCCACACATTTGTTCTGAATTTTTAGATGACAATTGCATAATTTTTGATGTTTTGGGAAAAAAAGATATGTATATCTTGGTCATTATGATTATCTCATCTAATTTGCATATGTCAATTAAAATTTTTCAATTATCACAAAATATTCAAGGGAGACAGTAATTTTAGATTTAGACATCAATACAAACAATTTTCATACAGATATACGTATTAATCTTTTCATAGTAACATCAGTAAATCTTTAAAATATAGGTTGTCCCATTCCTTTGATAGTTGTCTACGAATCTCCACTCATGACTTCTAAAAAGTTACATACGTTTTATAAGATCTCTCTAATAGAGGTCTACCTTTTTCCATGATATATTTTCTAGGTAAATGAAACCTTTTCATGAACCACCACATTTTGCTGGCAAGAAGACAGTGGTTTCTCAAGATATGCTTAGTTGTACTAACAAAATAATAGATTTTACAACAGAAGAGGTTCATACAGGTTTCATTGGTTAATATTTCCTCCCAAGTGATTCAGTATCACATATGACTACATATATATTGCCTGTAATATCAGAAACTATTGAATCATGGGTATTTTTTTCTGAACACCAAATTGCCATCACCACATTGGTCATTTCTTAATTGTTTACAGAAGTTTTGACCAATGACATTATTTTGTTGTACAGGTCTTGCAGTCATAAATATTTTTGGAGCCCAATTTTCACACTCATACTCCAAAATCGTCCAATCAGAATACTGCATTTATTGAATAATGTTCTGATTAGCTGTATTTCGAGTACAGGGGCAAAACATGTGCTTGTAAATTTTACGAGCGCAAGTCCTGACGACCCATAATGCAAAGTAGAACTGCGACTAGATTTTGTATATACAAATTAGGTTATAATTACATACATTATTAAAACTACCTATGCAGACAAGAAATTAAAAATGTTGTCCCCTAGTCAAATAACCTTCAATCTTTTGATCAAAATATGTGTTCGTTTTGCCTACATGAATAAATGTAGCATTTGATTTTTTTGCAAGGTATAAGTTACCCTAAAACATGAAATGATTATCAATGTGTAAACCTGATTACAATTTCCACTATGAAAGAAAACCATTTCTTTTTATGGATAAAATTTTTTAACTAAATGCAACAAAAAAAAAAAACCCTGAAAAAAAATCACACTTTTGAAAAAGAAAGTGTTTATAATATACAATACTTTAAACAGATTCAAAGAAGAAATAACAAATCCCAAGACATTTTCAAACCAAATGTTATTGATGAATTTGTTCCAATCCCTTTAACGAAATAAATTATATTGACTTAGATCTGTATTACAATAAATTTAAACAGAAGCTCGACAATCTCTTCTCTGTTTTTCCTATAATACAGAAACAGAAACAGATGGCACTAAGGCCTTTGGCCTAATCTTCGGGGAATGTATAATACAACTAACTAACAATGTTAAATTCTATAACTGTGTACTTTGGCCGGGATGGGCTGCCGTAGCTGCTGATTTCTGTGCGTCTCTTGGATAATATTTTGCTAACATTGAATGTTGAATACGTTTTAACATTTCTTTGGGGAAAATTCGTAACAATTGCCATCCAATATCTAGAGATTCAAATATTGTTCTGTTTTCATAATGACCTAAAAGAGATAACATACATATATATATATAAGTGCGTAAACTTTTTAAATATATATACTTGACATTGATTGTTTGTTTGATGGTGTTTAATGCCACTTTCAACAATAGTTCAGTTATATCGTGGCGGTCAGTTTTATTGGTGATAGAAACCGGAGTACCCAGAGAAAACCACTGACCTGTAGCAAGTTACTGACAAACTTTACCACATAATGTTGTACACCTCGCACTGATCGAGATTTGAACTCACAACATCAGTGGTGATAGGCCCTGATCACAACCACGACGGTTCCTACTTTACATTGAAGCAGGGATCAGTCAAATTTACACATATCTATACACTAATCCAGTTATATTGTGAAAGTCAGTTTTATTGGTTGAGGAGACCAGAATTCCTGGAGTTAACCAACTCAAGTCTCTGAAAAATTTGCTTTGGTCACGAAACAGACAATATATTCTAAAATGTAGAACTTTTTTTGTGTATAATCGTCTATCCTCTACCAATAAACCTACCCACAGTTATATTACTGATAAATTGTTAAAGGAATATAGTCAGTTGAAAAGTTGTTTTAATTCAATTCATTATAACTTTTTTTTCGTAAATAACTTATTATTTAAAAAAAACCACCTTTATTAACATTAATATACCCAATTAGAAATATGAATATTTGGAATTTCCTGTCGTAGTGTAAGTGGCCATGACACCTATTCTTGTGACGTCACAGGTCCGGATCATGTTAGTTGAATAAACAACATGACTCTTCCCAACATCGTGCCCGTTTGGTTATGAATAAATATCAGATCAACTGCTATACAATGTTTATAATTGTATATCGTTCTAATTTTGTTCTTAATATTCCCATCCCAAGGTACATTTTCAAAAAACAAAGGAGTTTATTTGTATCGGAAAAAAGGGGGGGGTCTACGTAGTACGTATAATTTCATGTTTTACGTGATTGGCCGTAGGTTAAATAACCTTATGGTATATTATTCTTAACATTCATTAATACAAATGTCTTTTAGTTACTGTCATTTAAATATTCACGCTTACTTGTTAAGACCATGAAGTTTCCCTTTAAAGGGGACATGAAAACATCAAGATATCTGATTTTATTTGTTGTTTATCAATGGGTTAGGGTGTCAGGTGTTTAAAGGTCACTTTCAACAATTTTTTAATTATTTCATAGCAGTCAGTCTTATTGTTGGAGCAAATCCAAGCACCTGGAGAAGATATCTGACCTGCCTTAAGTCACTGGCAATTTTTATCACAAAGTTGTATCAAGTACATCTGGTCATGAGCAGGAATTGAACTAACAACTTTTAGTAATAATATTATAGATTTAATGTCAAATTTAACACATGGACTGTATTTACCCTGTGCTATAAAATTCTTCTCAAACTTTGTCAGAAACTCTAGGTACAACAAATCTTCTGGTGTTAAAGCTTCCTCTCCCACCACAGCTTTCATGGCCTGTACATCTTTACCAATGGCATAACAAGCATACTGAAATATACATAAAATACAATATTAAAGGTTTGTGTCCTGTAACAGCTTTCTAGGCCTAGACATCTTAAATGAGTATAGTGAAATGTATATAAATTAAAGGTTGTTTTTGATGAAAATACATGTCACAATGAGATTCACCCTTGATGAAAGTAAAAAAGGGCAATAACTTCTTCAAAACTGGTGCTGTAACAATAGGCAATTTCCCATATGGTAATAAGCAAAGTTTTAAGGACTTCTTGTAGCAGTTAAAATAATATGGCAGTAACTATTCGGAAATACACCCATCAGACCAAAAAAAAATTCCCTTGTTTTGTTGTGAATCTGCTTAAAAACTTTCATCTTGTAGAATTTTCACATTCATTACATTCAAAACATCAGTTATGGAGTCAGTCTCCAACTACATACCAACTGATTTGATACATCAGAGTGGTCTTCCCTTGTCATTCCTTCACCAATAGCAGACTTCATCAATCTGGACAATGATGGCAATACGTTGATTGGTGGATAAATCTAAAAAAAAAGAGTTAAAACATTTAAACACATGTACTGTGAAAACAAAGCTCTCTATATAGATCAGCAGTAAGGCAATACAAATGTATTGTTTAAACACATGTACTGTGAAAACAAAGCTCTCTATATAGATCAGCAGTAAGGCAATACAAATGTATTGTTTAAACACATGTACTGTGAAAACAAAGCTCTCTATATAGATCAGCAGTAAGGCAATACAAATGTATTGTTTAAACACATGTACTGTGAAAACAAAGCTCTCTATATAGATCAGCAGTAAGGCAATACAAATGTATTGTTTAAAATAAGAAGTTAGTCAATATATACAAGTAGAATATTCTGCATTGTCTGAGCAATCATTCTAAGCCATGTTCATTCTGCTCTATGTAAATGTATTTCTGTTTCCACTAGAAATTGGTATCCAGTGAAATAAAATGAAACGACTCGTTAAAAATTTATATATCAGACAAAATATGATTTACTATGCTGTTGTAGCAATGACAATTGAATTAAGAGTATTTTTTTCTCCAAATTATAGTTTGGTTTGGTTCTATAGTGTTTAACGCCACTTTCAACAATATTTCAGCTATATCGTGCCAGTCAGTTTTATTGGTGGAGGAAACCGGAGTACCAGGAGAAAACCATTGACCTGTCGCAAGTCACATAATGTTGTACACCCAAATTATGAATTAGACTTTGGCTAAGCAGTTTATCTGCACCTCCCTCTCACCTATATTAATTACACTATAATATACCTGTCTGTTATGCAATTGTCTGTCTACATAGATCTGTCCTTCTGTGATATAACCAGTTAAATCAGGGATAGGATGGGTAATATCTACAAAGACAAATATTTACTTTGTAAATATATATTCATGGGTCATGGTAACATGTACGTCCTTTATTTTGTATTATGTTACACTTAACACTCAACCTTTCTCAAGAAGGAGACAGATTTATAAAAGCAAAACTGCTTGTTTTTTTAATCCTACATTGAACACTCGTTGTATTTATACTACGTTGCATATGTGTGCACTTATTCACAATAAATATTGTTACAATTAAGCTTTTCATATGTACAGACGCCACATAGGCAGAGTAGCTATGGTGAATGAGTTCTGACTATAAGCCTAACACAACAGACGTGGGCGCAGTACAAGAAGATACAAATCTAAAGTTTCCAGATGGAGGGTTTCATCTGTATATCGGCCTAGGCTTTCCTCTCCCATTCAATCTGATAAAGTTATCATGTAGCTGACAAATTGATGAAATAACAATAAAAACCAATAACAACAAAATTCAATATTAATTTTATGACACAAAATATTTTACCATCGTTAGGCATAGTCAAGATAGGAATCTGTGTGATGGATCCATTACGCCCTTCAACACGACCTGCACGTTCATATATTGTAGCTAAATCTGTGTACATGTAACCTGGGAAACCACGACGACCTGGTACCTCTTCTCTGGCAGCTGATACCTACAGTAAAATGTTTGGTCAATCAATGAAGTATTTTAAGATAACACATACAACAGCAACAATTAAAGGAATCCAGAAAATGTTCAATAATTTTACTTTATTCTGATAAACATTTGCGATTATGAAACTTGTCAATACGAGAAAGAAATATGTTATTACTTGTTAAACACTGATTTTAATTATGATAAACAACTGAAATAAAGTGGTAAAAGAAATATTTAAAAGGTCAATCAATCTATTGTAAAATTGATAAATTCTGTCAAACTCAATAAAGTTGTTTCCTGGAGAACTCTTTGGTCAATTTGTAGTACCTTTTCGCTTGATTTATCACAGATAACTCAAATATTCTGTTATTTCAAAATGAAAATTAAAAGTTAATTTTGACACAAAAACATATGTCTCCCCCCACATTCTTCTTTTGTTGTTGAGAAATTTAAAATGTAGGAGGATTTTAAGGTATAAACTATTTGATGAATTATTCTAAATCATTTTCATCATCTGTCACTGACAGAAGCTAATCTTTACTGTCTCTTGGGAATGATGTTGTGCCGTAGTGCCCTTGACTGGTGATTTACATTTTCATTCTGGGGCATTGATTTGTACATGTTCAAAAGGAATTTCTGTGTATAAGAAATATTTTTCTGGTATCTCTTAAAGACAATGGCTACGACTAGAAACAGTCCTTGCATGTCTTGTGGTACAAACAGTACTAATTAATTTATTTAAATAAAGAAAATTTAAACTAGAACTGTGAGTGACCTCACTGAGTGATACCCCCCACTTGCAGTTTAGTAGGAGTTGCACTTACAAGGTACATGCATCCCCCTCCCCTTTTTGTGAAAGTATAAGTTAAATTATCTCCCCTTTTAAATTTTGGACAGTAACCATATTCCTTCATGCACATCTGCAGGTAGTGTACTACAAGTGTGTAAAGTTTCATAAAAATCCAATAAACCGCTTAGGAGAAGTTGCGCTTACAAGGTACACGGACGGACGGACGGATAGTATAAGTTGAGTTATCTCCCCTTTTAAATTTTGGACAGCAACCATATTCCTTCATGCACATCTGCAGGTAGTGTACTACAAGTGTGTAAAGTTTCATAAAAATCCAATAAGCGGTTTAGGAGGAGTTGCACTTACAAGGTACATGCCCCCCACCCCTCCTTTTTTCGTGAAAGTATAAGTTGAATTATCTCCCTTTTTAAATTTTGGACAGCAACCATAATCCTTCATGACATCTGCAGGTAGTGTACTACAAGTGTGTAAAGTTTCATAAAAATCCAATAAGCCGTTTAGGAGGAGTTGCACTTACAAGGTACATGCCCCCCACCCCCCTTTTCGTGAAAGTATAAGTTGAATTATCTCCCCTTTTAAATTTTGGACAACAACCATATTCCTGCATGCACATCTGCTAGTAGTGTACTACAAGTGTGTAAAGTTTCATAAAAATCCAATCAGCCGTTTAGGAGGAGTTGCACTTACAAGGTACATGGACGGATGGACAGGGTGATTCCTTTATACCCCCCCCAAACTTTGTTTGCAGGGGGTATAATTACAACATGCCTACCTCACGTAAAGCATCAGCATATGAGCTCATGTCTGTTAAGATGACTAGGACGTGCTTTTCACACTGGTATGCTAAGAATTCAGCTGTTGTGAGGGCTATTCTTGGAGTAATGATACGTTCGATGCTAAAAACAGAAATAAAGATAGAAAGTGTAACAGACTGTTACAAATTCTCCTAAATGTACCCCCTTGATAGAAACAATGTAAGAAGAGGGTTATGAGTTATCGTGTTTAACTCCACTTTCAACAACATATCAGTTATATCTTGGCGGTTAGTTTTATGTGTGGAGGAAACCCGAGTATCCAGAGAAAAACACTGACAAACTTTATCACATAATATTATATCGAGTACACCTCACCATAGGAGGATTCGAACTCACACCGTTCATAGGTAGTTGTAAATTCAGTTGTTAGAAGAAGAAAGAAACAAACAAGTCTCTGAACATTGTTTGAGAGACTTAAATATGAATAACAAGTACCGTATTTAGGGTTCTATAATGCGCACCCCCTCTTGGCCTTGAAAATCTCCATAAAAAAACTTGTTCGTGTCTATAATGCGCATGGACTTTTGAAAAAAATTGTGGTCGGAAATGTAAGAATTAAATGTCAATCGTATATATTTTTGATAGCTTTGAGCTTGTCTCTTCTTCTGAGTGAATATTAGAACTATTTATATTCTTTAAACTTGAATAATATTGAAAAATATTAATTGTTTTAAGTTTTAATATGTCGTTTTCCTACAATTTTTTTGTGTCCGGATGTTTAGTAGTGGATACGAAATGTAGCACAACATCGGTAAATACATGTTTAAATTCCGAATCTTACCGAAATTAAATAATAATTAATTCCGCAGTAATAATAATTAAAGATCAAATAAAAGCAATCAATAATTATCACTTATTAGATTAGATTGTTAAACATTGCAATGCTTGTGGTGAGTAGTTGCAAATATTTTTGTTACATACATCAAAGAG
>MJUT01054191.1:137121-148192 GCA_002080005.1 Gigantidas platifrons | reverse complement strand
TTTTTTTATTCGATTTCATTTTTTTCTGGATTTGTCTTGACACAAGTTTTTAGAAGTGTATCAACGGTGTTTATTACATATTTTGAACCTTTTCATCTCTCATAACATAATTTAGCACTATCTGTTCGTGATAAGTAACGTACTTCTAGTTCTGCTCGTTTCATTGGGTTTATTTTCAAACGGTTTTAATATATGCACATGAAGTATATATAAATAGAAATGAATTTGGTTGATTTTTTTCCTCTTGTGTTGTTTCGTTTCAATTTTATTTCGCTTCGATTTCCATTTCGTTTCGTTTCGCCAGGTTCCGTTTCGTTTCGTTTCTGTTTCGTTTCTTGTTTTAGAGGGACCCATACAAACGACACATTGGAAAAAAGATATGTTTTTGTTTCAAGGTTTCAGCACTGAGAATCGGATCATTATTAATTTTACAAGAAGATTTTATTTTCTATCCAATCTTGATCTTTATGTTATTTTTTACAACAAATTTTAGTTAATATATATCCATTCAGATATTTGTATTATTATCTATTTACATAATGTATGTACAATTATTTTTTAATAAAGTGGCATTAAACACCATAAACTGACGATGATTTTATAAAGCTACATGTACAGAAATAATCTTTGTGAGAGATTTTGCTGAGAAACAAGTCTGCATTCTGTCGAAATTTGTGCAGTCCAAAACAATGTGTTCATAGTATTTCAAGAGTATTGTGTCCACTCTCAATCCGAAACAGGATACCTCCCATTCTGTATTTATTAAATGCAGATCAATAAACTCTGTTCTGCTATATTTGCTGTTCATCAAATATTTCAAATATCAGATTGTTCTAGTCAATTTTATCAACACAGATTTCAATGTGTTCACAACACTGCATGCTGCTCAGTAACCAAAATCGTGAAACCAACTTTTACCCAAACACAGGTAAATTGATGTTGCATATGCATTTTCATCTTGCATTGTTTGGAAGCTAAACCAGATTTTTTTTGGTTCCTTTTGACAAAATAAATCAAATTTGATTGGAAATAGTTGTATAATCCTTGTACAAAAATGTATTGGTTAATGCTTCAGGATATATCTTTGCTGAATACTCTAGAACCATTTAAAAATACTGTATCCATTTGGAATGGTTGTGGAAAATATTGGGAGTTCTACATTGTAAACCAAGTCATGTTAATATCTTCTGTACAATTGTATTATGTACAATGCATCAGAATGCAGGATTTAAACTTTTATTTGAAGGGGGTATATCACCAACTATCCTTTACCAGAAAACTCCTGGTCCCTTAAGTTACATGTATGTAGCAAAACATTTTGAGATTCATTCACATTTTCTTTAACTGAACAACATGTCTAGTATCTGATTCAATTTTGAACTCTGCTAATTTATTATCTATATTAAACATACATATATGTACTTATAACTTTTAAATTTGATACCAATTATCTCATACTGAGCCCCTTTGCATTAATGACAGTTATAGTGAGTGAGTGAGTGAGTCAATATTCAGCTACTGTGAAACATGTATAAAGCCTTTATAGGATAGCAAAGTTATGGTTAGTTTTAACTCACTGATCAATAGGAAGTGGGGCCTCATCAGCAGCATGACAACCATGTTTTGTACCACAGAATAGTTAGTTGTCTGCTATCCAATAAATCATAGGGGGAGAAACCATTAGCAGGGTTTTTGCCCCCCTAATTTTACTACCGAATTTCGCCCGCATTCCCAATGAAAAATAGGGTCTATTTTTCCCAAAATCAGTCAGATAATTCCCAAACTGATTGGAGTTATTGTCGGTAAAAATCTGAATTTAGTAACCGTTTCCGGAAAACGTTTTTTTATATTACGTGATTACATATCCGGTCATCTGTAAGCTTTTTATGTACAATTGTTTGTCGTTCTTTTTTGACATAAACATGTGTCACAACATTAAATATTAACTGAATAAAAATAAAGCCTAAAGATGCAAAACAAACACTGTCAATTTATTCTTTTTTTGTGACAATGAAAAAGAAAAACCCCAAGGAAAATGATGATGAAATCAGCGTTTGTGAAGTCGAATGTCAAACTCACGGCGATGATACTGATAGTGTTGCTACTCTTATCTTCTATTACAGACAGCACAAATAATGTTAAAAATTCAGAGTTGGATGAAAATCATCCAACACTCATTAAGCAGGATATGAGAAGGTTTAGTATGAGCAAAGTTTTCCCTGGTTATATTATAGTTGTATTAAATCATATCTAGTATTATCAGGTTATTTGTGCAAATATCGTGAACTTTTTCAAACTGATCCAACTAATTCATCCATCCTTTACTTGATGAATATCATCCCTGCCTCTATGGAAAGGAGCTTTTCATCTATGAATTTGATTAAAACTCTTCTGAGGTAAAGATTGACCCAAATGAATTTGGAAGCTTTTGAAGGAAAGGACAAACGGTCAGATAGTTAGACCGAAACTTCTGTCTCTTGTGTACATATATTTGCTATTCCATGTTCTATTTTCTTTATTTGGACGTTTGTTTTATTTTTTTTGATTTTACTGTGTGCAACAGTAAAATAAAATAAAATAAACGTCAAAATAAAGAAAATAGAACATGGAATAGCGAATATATGCACACATTCGCATTCCATGTTCTATTTACTTTATTTGGACGTTTATTATTATTTCTTTTCTTTTCGATTTTACTGTTTGCAACAGTAAAATCGAGAAAAAAAAAATAAACATCCAAATAAAGAAAATAGAACATGGAATAGCAAATATATGCACACAAGAGACAGAAGTTTCGGTCTATCAGATAGTAATCTTGACATCTTAGTAGACAAATTCAAAAATGAAAAGGACAGATACAAAATGTACATGATGTTGTAATTGAGTGAAATAAATTCTACTGCAAGTTATTTTATTTATTATTGCATAAGTTAATTTCAAATTAATATTTTGTCAATAAAAATGTCAATAAAATTTCCCAATTTAGGTTAGGTGGCAATTCCCAATAGAGCCAGCAAAAACCCTGATTAGGTAGTCCTGCATCCAGAAAAATTTAAGTGAAAACCGACAAAAAAAGAGTTTTACATTTTTGCATTCAAAGCCAGCTCTGTTTTCCTCACATTGACACTATTTTTATTCCCATTGAACATATGTAATTACTAAAGGGCAGAGCCCTTTTAACTATAGGCTATACGATCTTTTGTAATTAGTCATACTCCCCTATTGATAACCAAATATTTTTTTCACCGGAAGTATGAAATTATAGAACAAAGTGATATTTAAAAACAAAATAAAAATTACTTCAATAAGAAATTCGCAAATCTGTAACCATTTCAATTCTTCTCAATTAAAATAAACTTAAAAGAAAATTCTAATATCAAAATCGTTTACAGTGTACATTGTACATGAATGATGTCATTTTCTAGTGTGCAATACACATGTATTGCATTTCGTTTGCTTCGGAGAGGAAACATGAAATTGCATGCACTTCTGGGTCATCCTGTCTCTGAAAACTTTGTGAGCTGGTGTCAAACGTTGGTGAACAGCTCTGCATCGTTTTTATGTATACAGGAACATCTATTTCATCTCCCGTGTTCAAAAATGTGTATATTTGAAGTGCTTTTGTGCATGATGTCTGGACAACTGATCTTGAGGTTTGTCAGGTAAGCCTTTTAACACATTTTCCATGACAAGGTTAAAAACATTACAATTTCATCTGACCCTCACTCCCCTTTTCACTGCCACGCATACATTATTTTGTCGCTCTTTCACCATTTTTTTCATGATCTGTGATTGAGGTATTTGGTTTATTCTCGTGTGACCCTTGATTTATGGCTCTTATATTGAACCACCATGTTTTGTGAAATTCTCAAAAATGGCAAATATTAAATTCCGTGAATTGTGATTTGGATTTTTTTTTATTAGCTGAGATGTGTGACCAGAAACACCCACCCCCCTTTTTTTTTATAAAGTTTTCGTCTATGGAAAAGGCATTCAAAATAGATCTAAATTTGCAAACATTTTTTCTTCAATTTTCATCTGTATTTAGGAGGCATTCGCCTCTCATGCCCAGAGTTCGCGAATATCGTCGGTCCTGTCGGTCCCGATCGCCAAAATTTCATAAGGTCCAGTATTTCAGCGTCTTGAGATGGTCCGACTGTTTGTCTTGTGAAAAAGTCTGTTGCGGTGTGTTGGGAAATAGTTGGTAATTGGTTAGATCATAATTGAACTGGTTCCCGATCTTTCGCTGCCATGTATTTTTTAGCACCGTAACTTCCTAACAGATACCAGTTCAATTAATGGCAGCGTGGCTGATTCGTTTCTCGACTTGTGCAAGGCCAAGGAAACGGCCGCACGCTTCCGATTTAAACAGAGGACACCAAAAGAAAGAATGATGGGCAATTCTATGAAAAGGAAAAGCGCCCCGAACGGAAATTTCAAAACAAATGGCAAGAAAACCAGGAATGGTTGCAGTATAATGTTAACGAAAATAATATGACATGTTCCCATATGCTGCAGAAGAATAAAATATTAAAAAATGAAAGATGTCTTTAGCTGTTTATTTTCAGGTTTGCTGGTTGCTGGTGATGTTCCAGTTTCACCCTAATACAAGGTTTCAGATTGGGGCAATTTTTAGGTCATTGACCTAAAGATTTTAGAAATGGCCTAAATTTTTAAAACTTGTAGGACATTTTTTTGGTTACATAATAAGGCATAACTTATAGGTAATCCTACAAGCAAAACTTGATATCCTTGATAGTTATTGTAATGATTGGTGTTTGACAGTTAACCCAACTAAAACCAAAATACTGGTCTTCAACAAGGCAGGCGGGCACTTACGTCATAAATTTCATTACAAAGCATGTGAACTTGAATGTGTACAACACTGCAAATACTTAGGTGTGTACTTTAGTGCTTCTGGGACCTTCTCCTATGCTCAGGATGAACTCTATAAGAAAAGTTTGAAAGCATATTTTAAACTTCAGAAAGATTTTCTCTCACTAAACCCAAAACTAGTATACATATATTTGATCACACAATCAAGCCCATTGTACTTTATGGCTGTGAAATATGGGGAACCTTTAACTCAAATACAGCTAGATTTAGAAATGAAACTTTATCTCCTGATAGAATTTACTCTAATCTCATTTGTGAAAAATTACATACTAAATTTTGTAAATTTATCTTAGGTGTTCATAAAAAAACTACCAACTTTGCTGTTTTGTCAGAACTTGGTCGTTTCTCACTCTATTACGATATTATAAAAAGTATCTTCCACTATTGGAACCGACTTGAATACCTAGAATAATTTCCTTTACTACAAAACGCTTATGATCAATCAAAACAACTATATAATCAAAACAAATCATCATGGTACGGATCTCTCCAACGTATACTTCAAAATTTTCCAACAATTAGTCAGTTGAAAGGAAAGAAAATTTCAAAACCCAGCCTTAGTAGACAAATCAAAGAGGGTTTTTTGGAACTATGGAAAAATCAGACGATACAATACTCAGAGGGGAAGCTTCGCACTTACACCACATTTAAAGTACATTTTGGGTTTGAAAATTATCTATCTGTTATTGGTAATTTTGAGCATAGGAGAAGTTTAACAAAACTAAGAATCTCAGCACATCGTTTACATATTGAGACTGGTAGATACCAGGGTATCCCTCCACACCATAGGTTATGTGGGCGGCGCGACTCGGGAGAGGTAGAAGATGAAATTCATTTTCTCCTTTGCTGCAGCAAATTTAGAGAAGAACGACAACAGCTGTTCAGAACAATATCTCAATCATGTCACAATTTTCTACAATTAAATCCTCAAGAAAAATTTTACTGGTTAATGACCTGTGAGGATGTATCAGTTTTAAAAGAGTTGTGGCACTTTATTTATAAATACTGCAGGTAATTTAAGTGACTGAATAACACTACTTCAACTTTTTTTTATAACAAAATCTATATATTAATGTCTAAAATATATTGTTGTTTGTCTGCACTAGACACGAGGAGGAATGCTCATTGCTGGTCTTAGTAGATGCAATGCACTTCCTGAAGCACTGTCCATTGGTGTCTGTTGCAGACAAATAATACATTTATTCATCCCCATTTCAGTTTATTACTCGAACTGTTTGCTTTCCTGGATCAGACACGGGGAGAATCGAAATGCGATTCTTAAGCAGCGTCCCCTGGTGTCTCCTCCAGTTAAGCAATCACACTCCTTCCTTTCATCAAACACATGATGTTTTACTATTTGGGTCGCTTGCTTTGCTGGATCAGACACAGGGAGAATCAACAAACAATTCTTAAGCACCGTCCCCTGGTGTCTCCTCCAGCTAAGTGATCGCATACAAGTAGTCCATTCTTGAACCATACGATGTACTCTGTTACTATACATTATCCTTGCCTCTAGTCGGGTCGCGCTGCCAAACACAGCCCACTTGCTGTAACATGTTATCATTTAAATAGTTAGAATTGTCTTGTGTATGAATATATGTCTCCATTCTGTATTGTTGTAATTGCATTTAAATGATAAATGTATATTTGTCATTGCCCCTTGAGGGACCTTAATTGGAATAAATATTGGTATTTGGTAATGCTGGTTTTAGGACAATTGTCCTGCACATGTCTGAGCACAGCAGAAACCCTGTAATAATGAATATGGCCTAATCATCTTTTGTTGTTAAAAGTTTCACAAATTGTAGGACCACCAACTTTTTTGTGGGACTGGCAGAAATTTGCATTCTGTCAGTCCTACATGTATGTCTGACAGAAAATTTGAGCTATTCGCGAACTCTGCATGCCTCCCTCTTAATTGTCATTATCATCAAATAGGCTTTGCCCTTAAACAGGTTGTGCCTGTCTCATATTACTGATATAGTATCTTGTGCCTGTGGCCAGTGTGGGTCTAGAGTTCATATTATATCAATGGTCAATTTAATTAAAAGAATAGAATATTATGATCAAAGATTTAATTAACAATTATATATTTTGAAATTATTATCTGATTACACAACTGACTGCTAATTATTTCTACTAAATTAATTTCATCAATTTTCTGCAAAAATCTAAAGAAATTTTATATATTTTTTTCTTCTTTATCACTTGTGGCAAGAACTGCTTGATTCATTAATTATATTGGGACTATAGAGGGGTTAAGGTTATGGTTAAGTTAGGGTTAGTGTTGTTGTCGCCAAGTTCAAGAGATCCGTATTCAGTATTGCAGTAAACTATTTGAAATGTTAAATAATAGACGACAGTATCATTTCCTCCAGAAAATGTGTAGACGTCAGTGTCAGTGTTTTTCACCGGTTTCGTGTTTACAGTTGAAAATTGATAAATTTGACAATGACAATCTGCTTAAATAAACATACTTATTCTTGGTTGTGAAATGTAGTCTCTTGTCACTGCAAGCTGGTTTATTTTTCGTGCTGAAACATCATTAAGTGGCCCGTTAAACGAACTCATATCCATCGCCTTCGCCATGTTGACAATTTATTTTTGCAATGGTCATGTGATATCACGAGAAGGCTATCATCCGGAGTCGCATCAGGATTATATAATTATCGAACCCCGGATTGAATTATTCCGAATCAAAAATGAATACGGATTTGGGTGTTTATCTTTTACAGTTATTTATTGTCTTTTTTCTTTGCATCTATAATAAAAAAAATTAAAATCTGCATTATCGTTTTCTTTGTTTTATTCTTATAAAGGAAACCATACAACAAAAATATAGACTGGTTCGTATTCGTAAATAAAAATAACATGTAGTGGTGGTATAATGACATGGATCCAGTCTATGTATAGTTGATCGGAATGGGTCTTAAAGTCAAAATTTGTTACGAAAGAGAAACAACTATACTCCGGATAATTTATTTTCTTGAATTGCACGGCGCATTCGAAATTCCATCACAAGGGGTGGTGATCATATGGTAGTTGGATTTACAACGATCGATACAATCATTGCCTATGTATCACCACTAACGTTGTGAGTTCGAATTGCACACAGGCGAGGTGTACTCGATACAACATACGAGTAATATTTAGTTTATATAAATGACCTTCCAGACTACCTTACTCATGGCAAACTAAGATTATTTGCTGATGACAGTATCCTATACATGCCAGTGAAATGCCAGAGTGACTGCCTCAAACTCCAAGCTGATCTTGATGCAGCAGCAAAATGGGAAGAGGACTGGTTGATCGCCTTTCACCCGGACAAGTGTACTGTTCTCTCAGTCACAACTAAACGCCAACCAATCCAACACAACTACATACTTCACGGTCATACTTTAGAATCGGTAACATCTGCAAAATACCTTGGCATCACACTCCAGTCAAATCTTAAATGGGACAAACATATTGATGACATTACTACAAAAGCTAACAGAACACTCGGATTCCTTAAAAGAAACTTAAAAACATCAAACCAACACACAAAGAGCCAGGCATACCAAGCACTTGTCCGTCCCAAACTTGAGTACTCTTGCTCAGTCTGGGACCCCCACACTTCAGAATCTACCTCGAAGATAGAGATGGTACAAAGGAGATCTGCACGGTATGCCTGCAACAGGTACCACAACATTAGTAGTGTATCTAACATGCTGAACACATTAAACTGGCCACAATTAGCACAACGCAGACTACGAACACGCCTAGTCATGATGTATAAGATCACACATCAACTTGTCGCCATTCCATCTAACGCAGTTCTCATTCCATCAGACTCTAGAACTAGGAAACATCACACTCTCACCTTCCGACACATCTACACGTCTAAAGACTCGTACATATTCTCTTTCTTCCCGTACACTATAACTCAATGGAATCTCCTCCCAGATACATTCGTACATTCACCAACAGTACACATCTTTAGAGATCAGCTCACACCTGCTGTTCTCTCCACTTTTCAACTAAACTAGCCTCATCTCCTGTACATAGTTTTAATCACTCTAGTCTGTTACTTGCACTGTTCCCATGTATATACATTATTAATTTAACTTAAGTTTTGATGTAAATAGGCCACGCATGCACCAGTAATTCATCATCTACATATACAGATGGAATACTGGAAACCTTAAAGAAGAAGTCAGTAACTTTCGACAGGTCGGTGGTTTTCTCCGGGCCTGTGGTTTCCTCCACCAATAACACTGACAACCACGATATAACTGAAATGTTGTTGAAAGTGGCGTTAAAGGCACCATAACCAACCAATCTGCACATGCCACGGTCACCGTGGGCAAATATCAATTTAAAATATCCACCCAACATTTTCGACTACGGGCACACGAATGGTTAGTCGGAGTGACTTGATCTTTACAGTATGATTGTAATAAATTACAACAGGATCTTGATGCAGCAGCTAGCCAGATGGGAGAGCGACTGGCTAATGACTTTTCACCGTGACAAATGTTCAGTAATCAATGTCTGTCACTAAAAAGAAGCAACCAATACAACACAATGACATCCTCCATAACCATATATTTGAATCTGTGAACTCAGCTAAATATCTTGGTATAACAGTACAGTCTAACCTCAAATGGGATAAACACAACGACATAACATCAAAAGGCAACAAAGCACTGGGTTTCTTAAAACGAAATCTAAAAACATCAAACCAACAAATAAAACCCCAGGCGTACCAGCGCTCATCAGGCTGTACATGCTCTATCTTGGACCCTCACACATCTCAGTGAAACCATTAGAAAAATTGAGATGGTCCAACGACGAGCTGCTCTGCACATCTGTAATAGATACCACAATACCAGCAGTGTATCAGATATGCTCAACATAATTAACTTACCATCACTTACAGAACGTAGACTTCGCACAAGATTGGCTATAATGTACAAAGTATCATTCCATCTTATTGCTGTACCATCAGACATATTAATAGTTTCAGACACAAGGACCAGGAAATATCACCCCCTAACATATAGGTAAATACATACTTCTAAAGACACACATATATATAGACATCCATTCTTCCCATATGCAATACCACAGTGGAACCAACTCCCTATAAATACACTTACTCTCGCCCATATACCTTCAGTCGTCAGCTTCAGAGAACAGCTAACACCTGCTGTTCTCTGCAACCTTCTATAGTTTCTTCTTTAACATTCTATAAATAGTTTTAATCACTAAAAGTTCGTTTCTGCACTAATTTACTTTCATATCATTTACAAATTAAATTGTTATTGTTTCTTTTTGGCACATTTTTGATCATTTTTGTATATAGTCCACGCATGCAACAGCATGTAATCATCGGAGGTCGATGGTACATACTGTTTCCCAAAATAAGATTTTGGTTATCGATAGATATGAACTGGGAATAAATACTGGTCATGCAGTGAAGAATTGAAAATGACGACGGTAGTTCAAAAATTAAGCTGTTAAAATTATGCTTATGATTATGTAAATATGCAAATGCTTTTCTCATTTTGTGAGATGTATAAAATAAAATCAGATCTATTATTTATTTATTTTCCAATATCCGTAGGGAAAGCATACAAAAAGTCATTTATTATTTTACCGAAACAGTTACAAGTTTTTAGTTCTCTCCGTTAGGTGTTTTGTTCGCTGGACGTTATCTTGACAATCAATCAATCAATCAATCAATCAATCCACTTTAACTAAATAATGTTGCATGTGTCTTGATCTGCCATTCAGTTATTATGTATAGCGTGTATTTTACAACGGACATTGTCGGCTTTAGAAGAAGAGAAACCCTATTTCTCTAGGCCCCTCAGTCCCGGTGGACACTTCACGACTAGAGGAAGATGGAAGGCGACATGTGTACTGGGCTACCCTTGTTGTTTAAAAAGAAAAAACTTGAAAACATAAGATTTGTGTTCATTTCAAATAATAGATGTAGCAAAATATACTAGGCAAAAAAAGAAACGTTACATTGGTTTTTCATAAAAAAAATTCACATACATTAATTTCAAATATTTTCAAGATAAAAACTAGTGACCTGAATGATTTATCTATCAAATTTACTCATTTGAAAAAATTCGGAAATGACGTAACGTCATTTTCTGATTTCAAACAAATAAGCATTTTTTTT
>MJUT01054191.1:98093-123958 GCA_002080005.1 Gigantidas platifrons | reverse complement strand
CTATATGTGAATAACATATTGATGTCTCTGGAGTTTACTCCCAATTTACTATTTCAAAGTTTGACATCTTTTTCTAGAAGTATACTGATATTTTGCGATTGTGCATAGCATACAAAAAATCTATATGCAAGCATGTTCGATCGTTTAACATCACATTTGGTGCTTTCATTTTATAATTTCTAGTAAACATTTAGTTATCATCTTTAATAGGTATTTTGTAGGTAATTTCTTCTTGATAATGGAGATTAAAAAAAATATGTGGTAAATAATTAGTGTACTGTACTGCCTTCCTACTATAAAAGGCAGGGAAAACAGAACATTTATTTAGTCGGGCCTACTTTTATATCCATTAGATTATTATGCTAGTATTAAGTAATATGATTATTAGTTCACCTGGACCGAAGGTCCATGTGAACTATTGTCATCACTTGGCGTCCGTCGTCTGTAAACTTTTCACATTTCAAGCTTCTTCTCCGAAACCACTGGGCCAATTGGAACCAAACTTAGCAGGAATGTTCCTTGGATGGTCCTGTACAAAGTTTCTGTTTTTTGTTCCAGTCGGATATTCAACATGGCTGCCAGGGCCAATAATATGCTCAGATTGGCTGAAATTTCAAAAATCTTCTTCTCTGAAACTAATGACCTGACTGAACCCAAACTGTAAATGAATGATCATTGGAAAGGTTTTTTGTTTCGATCTGAAATTCAAAATGGCGGCTACGGCAGGACTTAGTTTAACATTGGACCCTATGGGAAAAATGTTTCAAAATGCTTCTTCTCTGAAACCACATGGACAATTGAAACCAAACTGCCCAGGAATGATCATTGGAAGGTCCTCTACAAAGTTGCTGTTTTTTATGCCGATCGGAAATCCAAGATGGCCACCACCGCAGGACATAGTATTAACACAGGACCATATGCGGATAATACAGAAATATGTTCTTTCTGAAGCTATTGCACTGATTGAACCGGTACCTAAACTGTGCATCAATCATTGGAAGATCCTTTACAAACTTTGTGTTTTTTATGTTGATCGAAATTCCAGGATGACTACCACTGCAGGACATAGTTTTTACATAGGACCGATTGGGTCCTTTTATATCCAGGTGAACGATACAGGCTCTTGAGAGCCTCTGGTTTATGGTGCAAAGAATATAACCAATCAAGGTTTATCATATATATGTTAAAGATCACAAAAAATATATTGATAGGAGTTAGGGTTATGGTGTTTAATGCCACTTTCAACAATATTTCAGTTATATTGTGGCGGTCAGTTTTTTGGTGGAGGAATCCGGAGTGGCTGAAGAAAATCACCGACCTGTGACAAGTCACTGACAATCTTCATCACATAATGCTGTATAGAGTACACCTCGACTGAGTGGGATTCGAACTCACAACGTTAGTGATGATACTGATAGGCACTGATTACACAGGTAGTTGTAAATCCAACTACCATACAATCATGACCATGACAGCCCCTATATTGATAAAATCAAGCTTCAGTTGATTAACTTTGTAAACGAATGCTAAATAGTAATAAATCTCTAAATGTTTTACTCGATATATATATATCTTATGAATATCTTTCTAGGACAAGATTAATGACAAAAATGATATTTATTACAGGTAATTTTAGTTTGTCTCAGTACCCTTTAGATGATCCATCATGTGGGGAAGAATCACCTCAAGAAAATAGTAGTCTCCATGAAGAAGCTTTAACATCAGCCATCACAGAAGTTTCCAAGGATTTCATATCGGGTAATTTTTCTCCGGGAAAATATCCTGCTGTTGAAAGTGACAGCTCAGATGGGGATCATCATTTGGATGGACACTTAGGTGCGGTATATGCCAGGTATCCTGAAACGGCAGCTGGTATGTCGGATTGTGACTGGAATCCTTACGGCACAGATAACGATAACGAGACACCAAGATCATCGTCAAGTGAATCTGAGTCAAAGAAAGCACAGCCGATCAATACAACAAGTTCTATCAAACAAAAAGAAATTGAAATAAGAATTCCAACTGGTTCCATAATGAATGGAGATCTTGTCCGAGTTTCATCAATTCCAAATCCTTCAGGTACCAGGGATTTTGTTAGAATACCGAATAACACAAAGGGAAATGGAGACCCAATCGGAGAATCTAAATTTCAAACAGCTTCAAGAGATTTCGCCAGGATACCTCTTGATGCACATAGCAAACAAGCAGGAAATGACAATAATATACTTGATAAAACAGATCAAAGGACTCGTATACAGAATAATAGCTCTAAATCAGAAACAGTAAGTAGGGATCCTGTGCCATCTTCACACAGTCAGTTGAATATTGTGAGTGATTCCTATGCCATGTATTCTCCAGATAAAGAATTAATTGTGGATAAGGCAGCATCAGAAAAAACATCCACAACAAGTACTTTATTAGGATCTAGTGACCACAGGTCATGTCTCCAAACAGGGAACCAGTACATACCCAGCAGCCACAGAGAAATGTATGATCAACTGTCAGATGACAAGGAATCGAATGTTAAAAGACACAAAGATGTTACTAGACAAGAAATGGATAATAATTTGGCTGAAAGAAAAGTTAATGTAGTATCTGAGCATTCCAGTTCTACCATTATTCCTGAAAGCCATCATACACAAGTTACAACAGAAACTGGTTTTTCATCATCATCTGCAGATCCTTCTAGAAGAGAAGTTAATGGCAGATATGGTTCAAGTAGTTCATCACAAACATTACAATCCAGATCTATTGATCCTTCTAGGAGAGAAGTTGATGGGAGGTACAATGCAAGCAGTGGCAGTTCATCACAAATATTACAGGCCAGATCTTTGGACCTTCCTAGGAGAGAAGTTGATGGCAGATGTGGATCAAGCAGTTCATCTCAAACATCACAAGCTAATTATATACCTGTTGCAGAAAGGTCCAAGCTTCTTGGACTACCTGAAGATTATTTGAACCCACCAAAACCATCTTCATCTACAGATTTTGCTGTGCCGAGAGTTACCGATATTCCCCTTTTATCTAGAGTTCAAATTCCTGAAAAAGATACACTTTCTTCATCATCAAACGGGAAATCTGAAAGCATGTCTATGAGAGTTTCTAAACTGTTAGAAGAAGCAAGTCAGCTTGGAACAACCTTACACCACCATCTTTACAGTAGGGAAGCATTAGGATTAGATGGGGAGAGAGAACCCACTATACTCAGATCTTATTCACCAATGAGAAGAAGTGACAACTTGGGTGAAAAATCAACGGAGCGATCTCTAACCCCCGGATCTGGGCTTCTTAAATCTGGTGAACAAAGTATAAGGTCTTCATTAGGTGAAGAAGTTGCTAAGTTAATGGTCCCAACTGACAACGGGAATTTACAGAATTTATCTGACATTCCGTCAAATTTAAATAATGTACCGTTAAATATTGGTAATGTCCCATCAAACAAGGAACAAATGAATGCTATTAGTTCTCAAACCTATCCTTCTTTGGCCACTGCTACTATAGGGGGTGGCCCTGGATCTACAGATAGTCAGGAATCTGGTGATTCATTAAGCCAGCGTGTGAAAAAGATTTTATCTGACACTGCATATGTGGATCATATGAGAAGTGGACAAGGGAAAATAGAATATAGCACAACCACAACCCAAAATAATTTAGATTATTCTCGCCTTCAAAGAGATTTACAGGATATACAGAACAGCTTAGAGCCAGTAGTGGAATATAATAGGGAGTCTGCCATATCACCTGACATATCAAAAACTAGTGATAAATCAATAGAAAGTACAAAGTCACATAAACTTCTTTGGGATCATGGTGCTGACTTAGGTTATGATGACAGCTTAGGTGGGAGATTCATGGGTACAATGAAGACAGATACAGAAGCAGAATGTGAGAGCACATTTTCTGGAAAGGGGTATAATGGTCTATCAGATACATTAGAACTTGTTGGCAAATCTCAGAAAGATACAACAGAAGTTGTATCAGATCAAGTTGAATCTGATGTAGATGAGAAGTCTATGATGATATTGGCTCCCGATGTAGAGGAAATTATCCGTAGATATCAAACTGAAAAACACGATCCAGAACCTCTGTTAGAAGCTGGAGATAATTCTGGGTTGGCTTCACGAGTGATGAAAATTCTGTCGCAAGAACCTCCACGCAAACAAGCTCGTGGGATCTTAGAATCTGCCAGACAGGAAGAGAGAGAAATGATTGAAAAGATGACAGACAAGCCACCAAAGCTAGATTCTAGTGTAGATAGTCAGGCATCAACAAACAGTAGTTTTGTCATCCATGATAAAGATGTCAGGAAACAATTAGAATGGTCTGAAATGAGTGGAATCGATAAGTCTGTCAATAGTTCTTACCTAAGTGGAATAAAAACTCAACCATTCAGTGCCCTCGGCAATGCCAAGACATTCTTATCATCTCAATTGGCCAAAAATGCAGATAGGACTTTTAATCACAGCATTGATTTGAAGACTCCATATCGCCATGTAATTGACTGTTATCCACTGTATGGTGTTGAGCGAACCAGGGGAGCTGCAGAGATAGACCAGTTTGGTAGAACTGAGCCTGATGGAGTGAAGGAAGCATGGCCCGACAATGCTTCTGGTCAAGATATTCCAACGGAACAACTACTTGGAGCAACAAGGTACGACCAATTTTATTTCTTCTGTATATATATATAAAAAAACAGGTCAAAATATGGTGAAATTATATTTAGATGTGCAAGCCTTCATAACAAGAATGTATTCATCACCTAGGCCTTTTATCATAGGTATCGAAAGGTTAAACCTTCATGCAAGGTAGCATGGTATGTATTTTTGAGATCATGAATTAATTCATCGCCTTGGTGTTTATGATGGATTCATACTTGAATAAAATTTCCATAATTTAAGCACAAATTTGATGTGACAAATGAAATCATGACGATAGAATTTACATTAGAATGCATATGATTTGTGTCTTTACTATTTTAACAGCACTCTTAATATTAACTTTAATATTCTAATACATTTTTTTGTACTTGTAAACCATAATTTTCCCACTTGATGTTAAAGTTTTGTAATTTTGACATTTTAATACTTGTGAACCATTTTTACCATGATCTAAACACCTTAATACTTCAACTTGTGAACCATTTATATCATGATCTAAAACCTTATACATTTTAATACTTGTGAACCATTTTTACCATGATCTAAATCTCATACATTTTAATACTTGTGAACTCTTTTTACCATGATCTAAATCTCTTTCAAGTACTGTGAATTTATATTTTAAAACTGAAGGTAATGGAATAAGGATTGTTTTTTTTTTTTTTTTTTTTTTTATAAATAACACCAGTGATAACAGATTGGCTTGTTATTTGGACTTTTGATTTGATCTGTTGCTTTTAAACTTGAGCTGTTGAAATTTTGACCAAATGACAGGTTTATAAAAAGTTTTAAAAGGTTATTCCATTTAAATAGACTTTTATAGGTAGGTTAGTTTTTTCTCAAGACCTTTTCCCCAAAAGAAACACACTTCTCATATTTCCTGGACTATTAGATCCAGAGTATAATGGTCAGTCGTCTCTCAGGGAAAAATGGATTATTTCCACACATAAAACAAATACAAGTGTATCACGAGCCCATAAAAATGAAAAAATGCATTTGTGCAATATTTTACATTTACACCTCTCACCTATATTTTTTTTAATAAATATTTGGCATCCCTCTCTTCTAAGGAAAATTTTAATGGAATAGACTAATTAAATTTTGAGTAAGATTCACAGTATTATCTCCCTTTAACCAATACCTGTATATAACTTTCAGTGATGGTACTGCTAACATTAGACCTGGGTCACGTGACCATCAGAGGACATACAGCGATCCAAGAGAACTTTCCCCTGAACCTAAAGTTGACAGGTAAATATATTTTTCAATAGCATATTACATATACAATGTAAGAGTAAATAATTTCTTAGAATCACATATTTTTTTGGAAATACACATACTTTTGTTTTTGATGCAGTCCCTATCTGTTATTGAAATTATTTCCTTGACAAACACATTATTGTGTCTATATTTATTTGATTTGATAAATTTTCAGCTCATCTCGCCAAACAAACAAACTTTTCATAAACAAGCTTTTAATAATGACCGAATGTTCATTAAAAACCATTTTTATTGTGATTGCTATTAAAGGGAGTTAATTATCAAGGAGTTATAAAGTGTGAAAACTTAAAATCAAAAATCATAACTTGAGCCTTATTTAATCAAAACATAACTTGATGTTGATTTAGAAAGCAATACATGTAACGGATAAGTTGATGGGGAGGGGGTGTTGCCCTGTATTTTGTAGCAGTAAAGGTATGTTCACTTTCCCAGGGAATACTATGCCCTATACAATTTAATCAAAGGATTTATGCTTGGAATTTTGAAAACAATCATTTGTCTTACATAAGTAACGCTTGAAGATAAGTTAAATTCTGGATATTAAATTAGTAATTCCTCAAGTTTACAGATATCTTATGTAGATACATTTGACAATCTGAAAAAATGCTTAAGTTTTTTTTAAAAGCTTTCAGATAATCCAATGAAAATTTTCCCCCTAGATTTTAGCATGGGGGATAGATTAAGATAAATACAATGTTCCAGAGGTATTTGGCCAAAATGAGGGGGTAAGATACCGGTAGACATGTACTCAAATACTCCCCTTTTCTGGAGCACTGAAAGAAAATGGTTACATTTGACACATGTTAGATTACATGTGACTGCATGTTTTAAAGGACCAAGTTTACATGGATTTAGTATTTGGCATGACTACATTTTAATGTTGGTAGCTTTCACAAATATTTATTGCATCCATATTTCCAATCTTATTTTTAGCACTACTGATGTTGCTATGGAAACAGAGTAAGTCACTGATTGTCATGGTGACAAGGATCATTGACACCAATATTGCATGTTTGATTTTTATTTAACAGCCTTAACAGCAGCAGTGTTAACACTTGTATTTAAATAACACAGATTTAATGCAATTTACTGCACTAAAATATTTGTCACATCTTAATCTTATCGTAATATATGATTGTCATGGTGGGAATTTGTTTATTATACTGTTAAGTGATAACATGTGCTTAGTGCCAGTAATGTTTACAGACTTGTTTGCAAGTACCTGTAAGATGTTATTTATGTTATTGTATGAGGAATAGGGTGTATATGCATGTACATGTATAGTGCTTTTATGTGAGATGATTATAGCCTCTCTGCTGTGAAGTGTAATAATTCTGTTGTTCAGTATACGGTACTATTATTTTATTAAGAATAACATTTCTGCACTATAGTTTGGTACAAAGATGCAGTGAGCAGTGATATTGGAAAGGGGGGATGATCCTGTCATGATAAAGCAGATCTGTATCTTTATGTTTTTTTAATATACAAGTATAACTAATTACATATTTAAAGAAGTAACTTAGTACTTTATCTTTGCTTCTCATGAACATTTCACAAGGCATGACAAAGGGCCAGGGTTATGAATAAATAATGCCACTGTCAGCAATATTTCTGTTATATTGTGATGGAGGAAGTCGCAGACAAACTCTCAAAGATGGGAATCAAACTCACAACTTGATATCATAGGCACTGATTACATATAAAGTTGATGTAAATCGACCTTCCAGACAATCAAGGCCTCTTATTGAATTGTTGATATTTGTCTTATGACAGCAAGTTGTGATACTGGCAAATACATATTAATTTAGAATATCCACCCTTTTCTGTCTTGCATATGGAACCTTTATGATGAACAAACTAGTATATGGCATGGGGAGCTGTAAAACCAGGTCTATTTTGGCTCCAAACTCCCTTATTGGCTCACAGGTTAATAAACTTATCCTATACATGTACATACATGTATATTGTTACTTGTAAGGGAAGCATTTTTTTCTTTAAGAAGAGTTGTATATGTAACTCTCCGACACCTCTTTCAGACGAGATGTTCCAAAGAGCAGAAAAGTCGTCCTATTTCTTAAACCTGCTTTTCCCTCTTGGGTCAACAATGGAAATGTGATATGACATAAGATCAATTTTTTGCTGGAATTTGACCAAATATAGCAATTAGTATGTTTGTCATGTCATCAGGAAATCAGCAACCACTCCATCAAAAGTGCCAATTATGCTTGCTTATTTGCTGAAATTTTAAATCTTCTTCCCAGACACCACATGTGTGTTGATATTGTTACTTTGATATGTTTGAAGAAATTGTTTAATATGACCTTTAAAAAGGTAGGGTTTTTTGGTCGATTGAAAATCCAAGATGGCCACCAATGCAGGACAAAGTTTTGAAAATATTTTAAAATTATTTTTCTCTGAAACGGCTGAAATCCATTGTTGCCTCCACAGGACGTTGTTTTAGTAACGGATATGGGAAAATGAAGAAATTTGATTGAACTGTAAATGAATAATCATTGGATGGACCCTTAAAAAGTTAATTTTTATTCTGTCAAACTGAAATCCAAAATAGTTTATGCTACACCAAAACATCATCTGAGAGGTTTACATTTGGCAAAGACAATGTAGATTTGTACTGCATTGTATTAGCTAATTGATGTTCTATGCATGTTTGGGGGAATGGTCTTGATTTCTGTGTTTCAATACACAACCATGTGCAGTGGTGTAATATTTTGATTGTACCAATCAAACACATGTATGTAAAATTACTAGTATCATGTCATTTATCTTGGATTTAAATTGTGGTGGGAATTTTTTTGCATGCTTATACAAGAAAATTGAAAAACTGCAATTGACAAAAATTTAAATGTCCAATTTTGTGATATCTATCAAGTTAACAACTGAAGTTTAAATGGTATTGAAATCATTATGAAATCATTTATAACTCAGATTATCTTCATGTACCATGTACTGGTATATGCTTTAATGTTTAAAAATTTTAAATGATTTTTATTGACAGAATGACTTATTGTGTATTTCATGTTTATACCTGAAATATTTAGTAATGGAAAGTGTAAATAAATTTTAGTGATATTGAGGAAATGTTTAATTTTGCCTGCTAAAATGGATATGTTTTATGATGATTTGCAATTGTCTAACAGGTAAAATTATTCTGTGTAGAAATTTAGCATTGTGAGATTGAGCAGAAGGTTAAATGTTTTTTTTTCTCTCTCACAAATATGGTAATAAGTAAATAAGTATACATGTACTTTTTAAGTTGCTTTAGAGGAAGATTGAACTTGATAGAATCTTGCACGAAAAATAAGTCTGCCATTTAGTGGAGTTTTATGCAAAATTTGAATACAAATGCACTGTGTTTTCTATTGTGCAATATGAAAAAAATTATATTTTGTTTTATAATGCAATGTTGAAATTCAGATGAACAAAGTAAAACTTGCCTTGTATGATGATAATAAACCAGAAATATCTGTTAATCTGAACTGAAATTTTTGGCTATTTCAAGTTGTAGTTTTTTATTGTGAATCATTCAAAAACTTATTACTAGAAATTACATTTCCTTAAAACCTTTTTTGCAATTGAATTAGCATTTTAAGAATCATCAAGGAATTCTCAGATTACCAGTATCGAAATGGAAAAATTGAGTTTTCAACTAAAAGGTACCCCAAAAAAAAAGAGTCATAAATTTTGTATCTTTTAAACCGTATTATTGGAAAGTTGACCTGTAATAAAATTTTATATTTGAATGTTGCGGCAGGTCGGTGGTTTTCTCTGGGTCCTCCGGTTTCTTCCACCAATAAAACTGACCGCCACGATATAACTGAAATATTGTTGAAAGTGGTGTTAAACACCATAAAACCAAACCAAACTATTTGAATGTTGTCTGGATGTAAATAATTGAAAATATTTTTCTAGTCTGATCATATTTTAAGACCCTTTAGGGGAGAGAAATAATTATTGGTAATTTCAACATTTTTCCTTTGACTTCGCAGAGCGATATTGTCAGTATCAACAACCTAATACTTGAAAATATTGGTCAGTGTAACATCAATTGACTTATGATGTTACTGATAAAAACAATAGTGTCAGTTTTGAGCATCTCAACATACATTATCAGTAGCATCACAGCTCGTCCTATCAGACTCGCTACATACTGACGGTGATAAGAAGGCAACTACTGTTTGTAATGAAATTGAAATGCTACCTTCAAAAATGACAATACATGTATATTGTAAATATATTATGTATTCATGTATGACATCCTTTGTAATCAAGTTACGGTGACTTCAGTTCCATAATGTTTTACTACAACGAAGCAATATTTCTGTTTACAGAGATGGCCATACACGAAGCAAGTCTGAGGAACCACGATACGGAGATAATCTGACACGGGATAGGTTTTACAACTTAGATTCTGTGCCATCAACATCTGACAGAAGACTAGCATCATCACCACTTGAGTAAGTTCCATGATTTACCATACCAAGTTTGTCCTGAACATTTTTTTAGTGAGTCAGTTGGTGGAATACAACCGTTATGTTAACATTCCTTTGCTAATGAGACAACTCAAACATACATTATGAAATGTTGTTTTTATACCCCCACTCGTAGAGAGGGGGCTATATTGCAATCACCTTGTCCGTCCGTCCGTTTGTCCATCCGTTCATCCATCCGTTCATCCATCCATTCACACTTTCGTAACAGATATCTCAGCTTCTACTTGAAGAAATGAATTTATATTTAATATATGGCTTTGGCATGGTGACTTGTACCGTGTCTCCCCTTTCAAGGTTTACCACACATCTACTTCCTGTTTACAGTGCGACATAGAATTTTTCATGTTTGCAGTAATGAAAACTTTCGTAACAGTTATCTCAGCTTCTACTAGAAGAAATGATTTTATATTTAATATATGGCTTTTGCATGGTGACTTGTACCGTGTTTCCCCTTTCCAGCTTTACTGCACATCTACTTCCTGTTTACCGTGCGACTTACAAATGAACGAGTGGGGGTATTCCTAGCATGATGTAGCATGCAACATCTTGTCTGTCTAGCTATTGAAGAACAGATATAGATTATAGCCATTGGTATCTAAAGGTAGATTTGTCTCTTTATTTGTATGGCTGCTGTGCTTATTTTCTACAGAAACATTACAAACACTATACCTGTACCTAGGAGTAAGACTTTGGCTCCAAGTCAATATAATGTGTCAGAGTGGCGAGACATGTCTACCTGTGGACTGCTGCTTCAGTGAGCTAGCATTATCAGCTCATGATGTTGGTCTACATGAATCATCATCATTATTACATCAAAATGTAACTTGTTCTCACCATGATATAGCTGAAAAATTGCTCTTTTAACTAAAAAGCATTAAACAACAATCACCCTCTCACTGTTACACATCTACCATAATCAGTTCTTTGTACATGTAGTATATATATATATATATATACTCACTTTTTTACTCAGAATTTTTTACTAGCTTGGGTGAGGATTATATACAATTCCAGTAGCTTTATATTCTACTATTGCAATTGGTAATCTAGAAGTAAATAAAATTTGGGTGTGTATAATATATGAATGTGTACAGTAAACAACCAATTACGTTAATCAATTTAGATTATCAGGTTGTTTTGTGCTCAACATGTGGATCAATCAATTTCAATACACTAATACATTAGGAAAAAAAGAAATATGTCATTTTTAATTACAAAACCATATCTTACAGAGAACAAAAAGAAGAAGATAAACCAACAGATGTAAGAAAGAAAGAAATAACAGTAACAACACCACCGTCAGGTAAACTTATATTTGGCATTTTAGCTTATTAAATATAGATTTTTATATCATATCATTTATCGCTATAAATACTCTGAATATATACATAGCGTAAAAATTTTAAGCGTTTTAATTTCAGATCATTTTTATTTTTCCGTAGGTTTGTTGTCGCAAAATATGTGTATTAAAATGAATGATTTTTAGACTGTCCAGTTTCACAATTGAAAAGTCAAAGCAAACAGCAAATGTCTTAAGAATGAAGATATTGTTTTCTTGTATGTGATCTAGTCTATTTAAATTTATTATCAGTAAATCTACATCATTGATATACATCTTGTTATCCTACAATGCAATCTGAGAATGGACAATACTGTTTTTATAGTTTTTTAAAACTTTTTATACTGATGTAAATAATAAGAAAAAAGAGATCATTGTTGTAAATCTACATATCTAAGGGGAGAGTTGTTATACAATTAAATGATTTAACCCTGCCACATTTTTTATGCCTGTCCCAAACAAGAACCTCAAGCATACATTTCTATCAACTCGTATGCATGTTTGTTGTGGAATTCCTTACCATTACTGTTTAGCTTTTCTTTATTTAATGCATATACATTTTTTTATGTATACTGATATTGAAATGACTGGATTTCAGCATTTAGACGACCTCGTTTAAAAAACTACAGCAGTTTTATTCGATCATTGAGAGGTACACTATATATGTGATTGCAGTGAATATTATAACATGCTTATTTCATGGTCTTGCATAATTTCTATATTAAGAATCAAGATCAAAATCATAGTCATCATTCTTTAACTTAATGTTCATTGCTTGGTGTATGGTGTCAAACTGTTAATAAAAGTCTTGTGTTTTAAAGTACAGGAATGTGTTCTAATGGATAACGTTAACACTGTAATTATCAGGATGTCGGTATCATGTACATTTATTGTCATCAATGTAAGACTACTTTCTTTAAATGTGTCATAATAATTTGTTGTATTTGTATTTACAGTACAAGATAATGTGAATTGTTATTTTCATGTTTTCTTTTTGCACCATTCTTTCATTTAGGCCTGGGTTTAATGATTCATAGGTTTATAGATTTTGTCAACAGAATTTAAGTGGGGGGGGGAACCTTGCACAAGTCACATTTCTGACTTCATATTGAAATCCTGCACATGGTCAGTATTTATTCTGGAATTACTTCAGTTCACATTAATCAATTAAAAATCTTAGTGGCTAGAGAAATTAAATTGAAAAAGAAATTGGTGGTAGATCTATAAACCTATAATTTAAATAAAAATGGCCTTAACTCCAGAATATATGTGTTTCATTATGTACTGTATAGGTTTTAATTGTATCATGTTTTTTGTCAATTATTTGTATAATAATGTATGTAATAATATGGAAAGTGTGTTTGTAAAGGTCAAGTTTTGAAAGAGAAATTTATAGTTTGATAAAAGCCTAAAAAGGTATTTCACCTTGAAATGATATTTTGCATCTAACTATATAAAGATAATAATAATTATGACATACAAGATTACAGTAATGAATTGCTGTTTGTGAAATTTATATGAATGTACAGATCTATATTTATTTTGAAGAGTCTTTCAGGCAAAATGAGACGATCTGTCGTTTTTGTTTATAAACCCTCCCAATACAATACTACTACACAGGGCTTCTTACAATATGATATTATAATATTTGAATCAGTTTTTGTAATAATCAAATGTTACAACACTGGAGTGAACAATTTTCATATTTTTATTTCGCATGTATCCTTATCAAGTTGGTCAGATGTTGCTGGTGTAAATCATGGTATATTTCATATGTATCCTTATCAAGTTGGTCAGATGTTGCTGGTGTAAATCATGGTATATTCACAATGGATATTAGGCATATGTTAGAAATAAATGGGAAAAGGGGGGGGGGTGTAATATATTTCTACTTTCAGTATATAGCATACATTTTTGATGGAAACATTTCTTCAGATAAACTCTTGAATCATTTAAAAAATGAAAGAATATATGATGGAAAATACATACCTTTGATTTGTATGACATGAAGATTATTGGCTTAGGATTAGAATTTTGTTTTATCCTACATGTATTTTGATATGTAGTTGTCTCCCTTCTTGTGCATTGTACTGTGAACAAAGTGTTTATTTTTCTTTTCAGACTCCAGTCCAGGGTCAACAGGTCAACTCTCATCTGACTCAGATAACAGCTCTAAAAGAAGAGAGGCTGGTCGTCTTAGACCTTACAGGTTTGTAACGAAATATACTGGTACACAGATTACAGTATATGTTTGTTTGTCACTTTAGCTAAATTCAGTGGAATATAATCTGTTACAATTATTTTTTTTCAGCTTACATTCTGTACAGAGCATGTTGTAATTTTAGTGAACAACATTGTTGAATGATAGCATTTTAATTTAGGCAATAAAGACAATTAAAACGACAAAAATTGTTCCCTTATTAAATAGCTCCCCATGTTGTCAAAGCTATGTTTAACTACATACACTGTATTCTATCTATTAATAAAACTACCTCAATCAAGAGTCAATCCTAAGAAGTCAATTTTACAGATATGACTTTGGATCCTGGTATTGCATCAATAAACCATGCATTCCATGATATATAATAAACAAGTATATATCTAATTTATTGTGCATGACAAGTTTCTGGAATAATTAAGAATAACCTTCAGGGATGCTCAAGGTCAAAAGATTGGAGAGCCAAATAATTTAACAATATTTGTGAGCAAGAAATCCAAAGGCAAAGGGTCTAAACAGGATAAATAACCAAAACTGCTAGTATTTAAGTCTTAGATATACAGTACTTTATTTTATTTTGATTGACTAGTGGTATATTACATTATTTTTTTAGACCCCATGGTAGTCGTGAGTTGTATTACACAGAAGATGGTGAAGATTCTATGACTGAGAGTGTAACAACAGTGGAGAGTAATCATACAGGTACATATTTACATGAGTGGTTCTTCTGTATAAGGAGGAAAATATTTAAAACTTAACAGGTTTATTTGCTGGTCACAATCTATTTAAAGATAATAAAATAAAAAAAAGAAAGTTTCATATTATTTTTTGGGGTTGATAAATTAATGGAGAAAAAATGAGATGACTACAATGTATTTTTAGTGTAGAAAAACATAAAAAATATTAAAAATTGAATAAAGATAAATTAGGATACGATGTAAACACCAAAAAAAAAGAGAAAAAAAAAGGAAAGAGAAGATCTCTTTTCTTTTTGTTCAGAATCAGAATTTTAATCAATATTTAATTTTAACACAACAACAGCCATCATCTTGCAGTTTGAAGTATGTATTACCATTGTGCTACATGTTGGGAGTCATTTCAATACTCAATATAGTGTAAATTACACCCATCATAGGAAAGAATTTTAACACACAATATAAATTCTTATTAAATATTTTTGTTTTTTTAGCATTCTTGGTCAATACTTTGTTTTTCACCATAATTTCAGTTGGTGGTAATTCAACCATGGAGAGTACTCATTCAGGTGATATATCATTGAGGATTTATTGATTTGTAGATTTTTACCCTTTACAGGAGACATTTTGTTGTTGTATGGGTTATCTATGTAGTATTAGATTACACATGTTGATGTCACAGTGGGTTAGATCTATTTGTAATATGTTTATTTTAAGTTCATCTGACTGAAGTCAGGTTGTGTTTTTGCCATCATGTAGCATCCGTCGTCCAAATGTTAGCTTTTCACATTTCAATCTTCTCCTCTGTTGATGCTTTTGCCATTTTTTGCGGATTATGGAAATAAGGCATATTTATGTAAAAATCATTAAGAAAATCTTCTTTTCTGAAACTTATTTGCCAAATTAATCAGTCCTTGGGTTGTCCCCATCTGAAAATAAATCCAATTGGTCTGAACTCCATTCAAGATAACTTGTAATGGCATAATAAGGACCTCTATAACTTATTTACCAGGTTTTTCACAAAGTTTGTACTTTTTCAGATTACAAAATAAGTTTTTAGCAAAAAAAAAAATTCTTCTTTGAAACAACTTGACCAATTTGAACCAAATTTGGCATGAATAGTTTTTGGATGGAGCCCATTCAAAAATATATCCTATCTGTCCCAACTCTATCCAATATGCCATCATATTTGAAAATTGTTAAATTGACTTAACTTATTTCAAGCCAGAATCTGCTTAAAAATTAATGGTAAGAGCATCATCATAATAAGGAGTCTGTCCAGAGTAATGAAATGTACAATTGTCATCTTTAGGTATAGATTTGTTCAGGCGAGTGATACAGGATCCGGTGCACCTTTAGTTTGTTGTACAGTAAAACTTGTGCATTCTGAGATCCTGTGACAAATGACAAACATTTCTGGTCCCAAAATATTTCTTTAACTCTCCTTTTTTTTTTTAAACTTGTGTTTTACGAAACCTGTTAATTCCGAAATCCGACATTGTTTTCCGGCCCAGTGTTATTAATTATGCTTAATTAATCCCATCTAATCAGACCCTTTGATCTTCTAATCACGATATTTTGCTGTTTCCATTTGTATTATTAAATATAAACTGTTATTAACCAATTGACAAGCAAAATTAAATTGTCATTTGAAGTTATATATAGGGAGGTGATCTTTAGGGATTTATGATAAGTTTTCCAAAATACATTAATTATACTTTTACAGTCACTGATCAAATCTATGCAATTTCATTAAACAAATTTAATTAAATGTTTACATAAATATATCTACCACTGTAAAGGCATGTTTATACAATATAGATGAAAATACTTTTAATATTAAATTTATGTCACAATTTATTTATACCAATTAAAAAATGTAGGACACTAATTAGTGTCCTACAGTGAAAGTACAGTCAATTGAGTTGCTTTACATCACTTTTAAAAGACAAAAAAGAGCCATATATATGTAAATGTTTAATGGAAAACTTGTTTAAAAAAAATATTTTGATGAAAGGGAGATTACTCAAAGGATAATTATTTACAATTGTTTACATGTTTTATTTTGGGCTTGATGATAAATTTTTAAAAGTAGGGTGTTGTTTTAAATATTAAGTAATACAATTAAGACTTGGTTTACAGGATTGAGGAGGGTAACATGGAACCCTAGTATCCATGACAAAGGTATTATATGCTGTATTTGTTATAATGATAATTTTATTACTTATATTATCTAACATTTGTTTGCATTTGAAAATGTTTTTTTTTTTACTTTCTATTGGTTATTAAAGTTTCAGTGAAGAAGGATACAGTATTAATGTCAGAACTTTACCTTTCCATTTGGATAAATAACTCTCAGGGAACTTTTCATATGCATGTATATTGCCCTTTGATTTACCCCTCCAGAGGTATTGCTTTTTGATTTACCTTTCCAGAGTTATTACCCTTTGATGTACCTTTCCAGAGGTATTGACCTTTGATTAACTTTCCAGAGATATTGGCCTTTTATGTACCTTTCCAGAGGTATTGCCCTTTGATGTACCTTTCCAGATGTATTGCCCCTTGATGTACCTTTCCAGAGGTATTGCCCTTTGATAGATAATAAAGAGCTGTATGATATACCTGTTCTATTTGTGTGTATTGTTCAAGATCAGGGTGACCTTGACCACAATCCTGTGATGGTTAATGTAGATCTCTCTTGTTTTCAACCTCTTGTGGGGTGTTCTCAATAAATATTTGTGAAGCAAAATATGTTACTGGAAATTGGAAAAAATCTTTATCCAAGTCTATATTATGTGTATAGGAATTCAATTAATAACTGCATGCTGAACTTACATGTATATATTGAGGACTAAAATGTAATGGAATGGAGTTGGTCGGCTTTAACTTTATATGTAAACATTAAAATTGGCTGTGAATGTTTTTTCTTAAATATGGCATGCTGTGTGTCGTCTTAGGAATTAAATGCAAAATATGCATGTATATTTTATTGTTGTACGACATTTTTAAAAATTGATTAACCAGTCAATGTTGTTGATAAATGATGATTTTTATTATTTTTTTACATGATTGATCGTTATGTCAGTACTTTTTTTAAAATCTAAATAAAAATAGATATTTGTTTGATTTTTCAAAAATATTATGTTATCTTGTGATCCACTAAGATATAGCAATATCCTATTGGGTCATGTCGGAAGTTGCATTTTAAACAACCAATCAGTTACCAGACTATGAAATCTTTAGGTTTTCAACAGCATATATATTTAATGAAGAAGTAGAAAACATTTGAATGTGATTAAAAGGTTACCTGAGGTTACCTGATGCAGTATATTGTTAGATGGTAGTAAATAAAAAAAAATTCTAGTATTAATTAGATTGCTGTTCTTTATTTGTGGTCATAACTGTGTGTTTGATAGATTCGTTATAGAATCTTGAATTAATTCAAACTTGATAGTCAAAATATTAATGTGATTTAATCAATTTTCAATCTTATCTTCTTTTCAAAATGGATCACATTAAAACTATTTACAAATCATATCTCAGTAGAATTTCTTGATACTTTGGGAATAATGTGGACATGTATTAAACTCTCTTTGTCACAAGTGGATGTTTGTTGTTTTAAAGTTCACGCTCACAAGACTGGCAACAGAGGGATATTATTGTGTATAAATGTATGTCTTTCCTTTGAATTTTAAATGACTTCCCTCCATTTTGTCATTTCAGGATCAGACGATGCCATTGGTCCTCACTTTCCATCTCAATATCTAGGGTCAAGGACAGATGGTCCACCTAGTACGGGAGGAATTTATGGTACAAGAAATCCAGAAAAGAAAGATGCATTGTCAACAATTGATGAAAAATCTGTGGCTGTAAGTCTCTTGTGGTTGAACAGGTTTAGGTTTAGATGCATTGTCAACTATTGATGAAAAATCTGTGGCTGTAAGTCTGTTGTGGTTGAACAGGTTTAGGCTTATGGTGTTCAATGCCACTTTCAACAATATTTCAGTTATATCATGGCGGTCAGTTTTATTGGTGGAGGAAACTGGAGTACTGACAAACTTTATCACATATAAATGTTGTATTGAGTACACCTCACCTGAGCGGGGTTCGAACTCACAACAATAGTGGTGATAGGCACTGATTACACAGGTTGTTGGAAATGCAACTATCATACAATCACGACAGCTCCTGGTTTAACAATTGTCTGTAAGCTAGGAATTGTTATTTAATGCCAAAATGTTTCAGCTAGATCATGGCATGAACAAGTTACATTTAAATGAAATTATGATGATGTCTGCTTTTTACTAGACCAACATTCTTAATTGGATTTTTGTAGTGCATGCTCTTTGTAACATCAGTCCACAGGTAGACATGTCTCTCCACTCGCACACTTACTCCTGATTCTGAGCCAACCAGTCTTTGCTCTTACTCCTTAAAGCTATGTGCTTAAAGTCTTTTTTCTTTGAATTGACTATACTGAGAGATTTCTTCTATCTCTTACAGTTTCTGAGATAAACTCAATATATGTATGCATTATTTATGAGACCATTTAGGAAATGATCCTCTATATGCAGTAAAGCTATGGTTTTTTTTTTTTTAAATATGAAAGTGATTCATGATTTGTTGTATTTTAGGATGATAGAGAAAAATCTGGCACAGATAGCGGAGTGGACAACCCCAGAAGTGATTTAATGAGTTCTCACGGGAGTACTTTATCATCATATAGAAAAGATCCTGCTAGAGACAGTCGTGCAGATTTTACTAGTAGGAATACAGGGCATTCAGAAGATAAACTGACATTAAGTACCAGATCTGACCCTGGGGACCAGTATGCTACACCAAAACGTTCCACACGGAATCATGATCATTCCGATCCTCGGAGTGACAGCCGTGTCTACAGAGATAGTTTGACGTTAGATCATCGTGAAGTAGGACCTGTAAAATCAAGGTCTGAAACAGATCTAGCAACACTACCTGATGTCCATCATAAATATTCTTCTCCAATGCATGGCGATCGTTTCATGGAATTGTCTACTCAACCGTCGCCTATATACTCACATCATACTTCAATGGCATCACCAGCTGTTTTTGGTAATGGCGTGAATCGTGATCGAAATTTGGATTCAAAACTTTTGGAGGAAAGATTAAATATGAAACCTCTAGAAAAGGGACCAGATTTCTCTCATGTAGAAAATGTTACTAATAGAAGTGGTGAATTATCACAACGAGAGAGTGCAGATGGCATGAATAGAGACGACCAACCAGGATCAACTCCTTACAATAAGGGTTATGATATACAGAGGGATGATAGCCTTCCTCCTCTGGATAGAAGAGAACCATTCAGAACACTTGAACCTGGCATTGCTAGGTCAGATCTTGATAACCAGGAATCACTTGAACTCAGAAATGCTAGATCGGAGTTGAATCATGAACCAGTGCGCCATCTTGACAAAGGATATGAGATTCCTCAAAGAGTTTATTCTGAAGAAGTGAACGGTAGGGAACAAGTTAGACCACTAGACAGAGGACCAGATTTTCAGTATTCTGAGCAAAATGCCTGGCCTGTGGAACAAGGTCAATTTCTGATGGACATCAATACAAACCCTCCTCTACATGTAGACACAATTAACCCTGGTTCCAGACCAACTGACAGAGTTATGGACTATGTCAGGGATGATAGACATTTGAACAGGGGACCAAGTGCTAATGAAGTACCTAAAGAAAGGAGGAGTTTGGAAAAGGGACCAAATTATTATGATATGTACCGCCCTCGAAAAGACCCCCAGCCTAGATCTAATCACCATATAATAATAGATGATGATACAGAGGAGTTAGAATTTAGAGAATTACCACGGGTAAGTTTTAGAATTTAGAGAATTACCATAGGTGAAGAACAGTCAGATAGTTCTAAATCTTGAAAGAAGAACACAATTTTTACGCATCTGCCACTAGGCATCAGGTGCATTGAGTTTTACCGATGTGTATGTTCATGTGTCTCCCATTTGGTTTCCGCTCAATATCTTAGGTCCTGTTGAAGCAAGTCATTTGAAATTTATACACAAGATCCAGGATAATTAAAAACAGACCAAGAATGATTTTAGACTTGCCCCTTTTCTCTTCTGGAGTTATGCCCATTTCCAAAAAGGCAATTTTTTTTATTTCTATAGTTATAATATTGACCTCATTATAAACATATATACTGTAACTCAACAAGTCTTGATATAGCTGAAAACTGCTGTAAATAGTATGAAATAAGCATTTAAAGATAATTAAATACATGGATGTAAATCCCTGTAATGATTAATATCATTTGTATCCCAGTAAATAAATACTGAAATGTGAGCATAAAATTGATTCATTTATTTCAGAGAACTAGCACTCCATATGAAGTAAGTTGTCAGGACTCTGTTTAAATATATGTACTTTTATCGTATAGCACACTATAATTGGAGAAGGATGTGTGTCTTTATGTAAACACTGTTAATAGAGTTTAACGGACAGCACTTTGTATATGTTTTTTAGGGGAAATGGACACTTTAAACAATGTTTTTAATCTTCTCCTTGATATAGGTAGTTGTGACCTGGGTAAAAACCATTCAACACAATAATTTGCACATATCAATCTACATGTTATTTTACGAATACGTAAAGTTTGTGTGACTGTTTTGTTGGACAATCTGTGAAAATGTACGGTCTCAAAACAAAGCACTTGTAGCCACTTGTCATGCATGTGTAAGTCCTAACAATCTATGATATTAAGTTGCATGCACATCTTTATGGGGATTTAATGTTGTAAACAAGGTTTAGTTACAACTTGTGTCTTATCCATTTGTCTTGTTTTGTATGACAATAAAATGTTTAAAGTAAAGTACAATGATGATCTTGTCGGAGAAAGTTATGGAGATCATTTTCAATAAAAAAAATTATCAGTTCATTTTTGACGTTAAATTAAAAGGTATTTTTCTTTAAATACTGTATGTTGTGGTCTTTTTTGTGTTCAGTTGTTTGAGGTAACATGTGATTGTTTGTTTTGTTGATATTATTGGAATTATTGACCATCACTATTACCGTCTTTTTGTGTCTATTAAATGCACTGGTGCATAGAACGCACCTCCTTTCCTCCCGAAAAAATCTGGGAAAATTCTAGTTCCTATCTATAGAACGCAGGAAATTCAGTAAAAAATTCACGGCAGAAATCCTCGTTCAAACGGCAAAATACTGCTTACCACAGATCACGTATTTGTTAATCCATGTATTTTTGATAAATTTTAGACAGGGAAATGTTAAATTAGTTTTGTTAAAAGAGTTTAAACCAATTATTCTACATTTTGCAAGCGAAAATTAGCTGTTTTGTGAATGCAGGAAGTTTATCGGTAATGTTTAATTTGAAAACAAGTTCAAAACGGCAATGAAAATGATACGGATGGAGCAGTTGATTTTTTTGTCGTTCTTTACGTGAATTATGGTTGTTTTAAATAATAAATATGTAGATATGTTTAATCTTTAATCAGTACTAATTCATCAAATAATGAACCGTTCATGTGATCAAAGATAGGCAAGCTTGGGTCAAGCTTGAAATAGGAAGTAATTACGATCGATTCAAAGAAAGTGAAAACAATACAAAAGTAATAACATTAATTAAGACCTGATCAAAGAGATTATAATTTCTTTTGAAATGTACTCATATTGTGCCACTGCTACAATATATTATATAATATTGACAGGTGTCCCAGTAAGTTCAATTACCGGTATCTTTTCACACCTTGTTATACAATATATACTTTCCTTGACCTTGTCAACTGCTGAAGTGCTGTAAAAATCGATAATTCAAACAAAGGTTCAATACCCAAACACAGGTAATTTCACCACAGGAAAAAATAGATTGAAAAAAAGTAAAATATCACACCTCTGATAGCAAACATTTGACAGTTGTTGCAGGAACAACTGTCAAATGTTTGCTATCAGAGGTGTGATATTCGTATGGACAATTAGTTCCGAACAACGACACCAATGTACATGTATGATTATTGACAAACATCGAGAATATTTACATACCTTTCAAAAAGGCAATGAAAAAGCAATAAATATAATTTTTATTCAATTTTATTTTAAATAACACATATATAATGAACACAATTAATGTTATTTGAACAATAATTCACCGATCATTGGGAATATTGCCGTCCGTGAACTCGAAGCTATGCTACCGGCAACTCTCTGCGTGACCTGAAAAAAAAGTGTCTGATACTTGCTCCTACGCATAAAACGCACCCCACCTACAAATTATCCTTTTAAAGCTTAAGACCGCATTCTATACGTACCTAAAAACGGTAAATTTTTTGTTCATAGTAATTTTTCTTCAAGGTAGACATCAACAAGGTATTTTTGAAGACGTTGATTTACAGCTTGTTATATAGGTTTGGTTTAGGGTGTTTAATGCCACAATATTTCAGTTATATTGTGACAGTCAGTTTGGTAGAGGAAACTTGGGCTTTCTGAGAAAACCATCGACCTGTAGCTCTCAGATCAGTCAATAATTTCATTCAAGCAATGCAATGCACAAGAAAATCTAATAAAAATACAAATGTACATTTGCAACTCATTTATAACTAGGGTGAATTAAAGAACAAGCAATTTAATTGACTGTCTGTCTGTTTTATTTTTTACAGTGCCCAGATCCTGACTTTGAAGATATGGTTAAAGAAGAGAAAGCTAAAATTCAGATTGAATATGAGTTACAAAGGAGGTAAAGAAAACATGTTTTACTCTGTATGTTGTATTATTTAAGACCCATTTATTGAAGTCTAGAGTACCGGTATGTGTTGTTAACAGTTAATGGAGCAAAATTTGTATCCAAAACTGTTAATATATAGGTAAGAACATATAAACTGGTTTACATGACTTTTTCTTACCTGTTTCAGTTCTGCAAAAATATCATTTACATCCATTTCAATGTTTTCCATACTTCACCTACTCTTTATGCTCCATTATTTGTGTGTGTGTCTTTTTTGGTAATTGATCAAGTAATAAGTGAGGTTATTTGTATTGTTTCAACATATGTTATATGTAATAGATCAATTAGCAGTAAAAGCTATTTATATATGCATCAAAACATATTACAAGTCCTAAAGACAATAAAATTGGTATTTGTTGCTTCTTCGATAAGCACGCGGCATTAAGGAGAAAAAGCAAAGACTGGTTAGCTTGGAATCAGGATAATGTGTCCAAGTGGGGAGACATGTCTACCCTCGCACTGTTGTTTCAGTGAGCTAGGACTATAAAAATCTAACTCAGCGTGTTGGTCTAGTACAAAGCAGACCTCATCATCATTTCATTGAAAATTAACCTCTCGCTCTCCAGGGGTGTGGAATTGCCATGCCAGACTTGTCCGACTCGTACATAGAACCTGCCGGACAAGTAGATTTTCCTGACTAGCTTGTCCGGGGACAAGTAAAGATCAACAAATAAAAATAATTTCTAATTAAAGTACTCTGGAAAGACAATTCCACAAATGATATTATATCGTAAATATTGACGGTTATATAGATAAATGTTGTTTTTTTTTATATTGGAAACGATCACGTCAGTGGTGTTCCGAACGCAGCTAAAAATAACCAGAATTGTACAAGCTCTAAGTTGAGTATTACGACCCGATTGCAATGATAATTGTACTGCATTTACTTAACGATAACCGGGGCCGTGTAACAGGTTTTTATTGGAGTTCCGAATGTGACGTTTCCTTGTCAATCGTAACTACTCGGCCATTCTCGCTACCTTTCAAATAACCTCGTACGTAGTAGGTGGATAAATAGAACTACTTTTCACATGTCAGTTACATGAAAGTTTGATAAAGTTATATTTTAAATAATTTTCTATATTTCAATAATTTTCATGGATAAAAGTTAAAGTTTTAATTAGTTTTGCATGATTAGATTTTACTTAGTATGTCTTCCATATTGGATTTCCGTGGACTATATTTTTGTGCAGCTTAACTTCCGGCAAACAATTTAAGAAGAATTTCTACTATCTACGTACGAGGTTATTTGCAGGGTAGCGAGAATGGCAGAGTAGTTACGATTGGTTTCCTTGTTTGTCCATAGCTTTTCATAAACAAACGGGGCCTTACATCCGTGAACGTACTGTATAATACAAATCGGGTTGCAGTCGTTACAATGGACAAATATTTGATAATAAAAAAAAAAGACTGGGAAAGATTTTTGCCACAATGAACATCACGAGAAAGTTAAACACAAAACTCTAGCAGAAAAGGACACAAAACGTGAGGAAAAACACCCAAGTGGCTAGCCGATTTCTCATGTTTACTGCTGGATTCTGATAGTGTCTCATATTGAAATATCTGCTGAATATACTCTGATTTTGCTGACAAGAAATCATTAATGTTTATTGGCAAAATAGTGGACAGAATGGATACCTATCTTCCCACCAGTCATCTGCAAAGTATGAAGACACCACTAAAACTAAATACTAGTACATGACTGTTTTGATTGATAAATTCATTGTCAAGGTTAATCAAAAGGAACTTCATTGATATGAGATTTTTTTTCAACACAGCTTATTCTGCATCTAAAAACAACCAGCCATTCTCTGACTGCATATTCCTATCTGAAATCCAAATTTAAAATAGCCTTCATTTGGGCAGTGATCACTTGGGCAGGGATGTTTGTGTTAACTAGTTTATTAAAACTATATTTCAAATTTTACTCAATGATGTAATAGACAATATAAACAAGTTCAATTTAGCAACTGTGTTTATAAGTATCAAATGCTTGTACAAAAAACAGGACAAGTAGGATTTTGTCCGGACAAGTAACTTTTTTCAGATGACTTGCCCGGGGACAAGTAGAACATTTCAGTATTTCCACACCCCTGCTCTCTAATACAGTGAAACATGTCCAACTGATACACGAATACACCAGAATCCTGTATAAACCAAACTTAAACATGTCCAACTGATACACGAATACACCAGAATCATGTATAAACCAAACTTAAACATGTCCAACTGATACACGAATACACCAGAATCCTGTATAAACCAAACTTAAACATGTCCAACTGATACACGAATACACCAGAATCGTGTATAAACCAAACTTAAACATGTCCAACTGATACACGAATACACCAGAATCATGTATAAAC
>MJUT01054191.1:84025-96942 GCA_002080005.1 Gigantidas platifrons | reverse complement strand
TTAAACATGTCCAACTGATACACGAATACACCAGAATCATGTATAAACCAAAATTAAACATGTCCAACTGATACACGAATACTCAAGAATCCTGTATAAACCAAACTTCAGATTAAGTCACAATGTAGGAAATATTTGTTAATATTTAACCTGTATAATTGAACACCTGTCTATTCCGACATGCAAGTTGGTCCCAAGGTGGTTCTGTTTAGTAAAAAAAAACAGCTTTATAAATTCACAACATCAAACATCAAATAAAGTTAATGTTAACTTTTCGAATAAAACAAACTTTTTCATTATGCAGTAACTGTTGGACAATACACAATGTTCTTCAGAAATTAATTTAATAAAGAGTAGCACAAACACTGTATAGACAACTACTTGGCGAGTTGGAGTACAATATTTTGGAAATGTTGTAATTAGAACAAATTGTTTATTCATTAGCACATTAGGTTGTTAATTTACTTGCATGTTAGAACAAATTGTTTATTCATTAGCACATTAGGTTGTTAATTTACTTGCATGTTAACAGATTGTTAATTTACTAGCACATTAACAGGTTGTTAAATTACGAGAACATTAACAGATTGATAATTTTTACTAGAGGAAACCAAATTATTAGAAAGAAATATTTTGTATTATAAATTGTATCATTATTGTATCATTTTTTTTTCACAGATTGAAGCAGAAAGGTTACTTGCAGAATTCTACAGATGAGAAGGAATTTGGTGCAGAATATGATCATGTACCTCCAAATGAAAGAGCAAAGTCCCTTCAAAGAAAATTAGAACAAGAATCTCATAGAGAATTACCTCCAAATATCAATGATTTGTGGCAAAAATTTCAAGAAATGAACCAAAATGAAAGTACCAGTTCTTTAAATTCTTCTCGCATTGGAGCAATTACGGATTTACTGAAAAATCCTACAAAACACATTGTGCAAAAAATCACAGATGAACGAACATATGAAAAAGCTAAAGAGCGTAGAATTATGCAGGAATTGGCAGAAAAGGCAAGAGAAGAACAAAGGAGAGACACAAGGGGTGAAAGGAAAAGACAAGAATTGCAAAATTTACGACGGTTAAGTGAAGAAGAAAGTAATGGAAGCTATGCAGAAATTCTACAACAGGAGCAAAGGAAAAAACAAGGTAAACATAAAAATGAAACCAGTAAGCCAGAAACTAAAGTAGATGGTAAACAGAAAAAAGAAATGGAAAACAAAATGAAAGGGTCTAAGAAGGCAAAGATTGATATACCTGTGCATGGTGATAGTATAGATACATTATATTCTATACCTGAAGATGCCAGTTTTGAAGTGACGCCAAGCAAAGTCGACGATTCTAATCCAGTTACCAAATCCAAGAAATCTCGACAAAGGCATGTAATTGATCCACTTATGAATAAGTTAAAGGACAAAATTGAAAGCCAGCGACAAAAAATTGACAAGGAAAGACGAAAGGAAATGAAACGTTTGGACAAATTGAAAAAACTTGAAATGTTACTAACTGCTAAAAAGAAAGGGAAATTATCAGATCAAGCCATTGACGTGGAGTTACAATATGTTTCTTCAACATCTGCTGCTGCTAGCTCAGAATCGTCAACCTTGTTTGGGAGTGACACAACTATAAGTGCTAATTCAGTGGATAACAAAGACTCATTTGATTCACAAGCAGCAACGGGTGATACGACCTCAACAAAGGACAGCAGTATTGAAATTCAAAAGGTCAGAACGAAAAAGGTCAAACATAGTGGAATGCTAGATGCATATATGGCCTCAATTGGTCAGGGTGGAAGGGCAGATGATTCTGAAGCTTCAACAGATGACCTGATGGTTGTTAGAAAAATCAAAAGTCCTAAACCTGGAAAAGTAAATTCTGAGAAAAAGAAAAAAGACAAGAAAAATAGGACAGAAAGTCGTGTTAAAGTTAATTCAGAAAAGGATTATTATGATGCGGTACCTGAAAGTCGGCAAGGTAGCGACTCTCAAAGACGTGAAAGGTCAAAATCGCCAAAGGCAAGACGATTAAAAGATGCTGCTACAATGGTTCCTTCGCCAATAGTAAAAAGTCCTGTTACCAAACGTAAAGCCAGAGATGTTTATGTTAGGTCAGAGGCCGTACAGACCAGTCCGTTTAGGTCATGGTCTCCTCCTCGGGAAGACCAAGCTGTTATATCAGTGCCATTAATGTCATCTCCAGGAAAACGAGAAGTGAAACCTTTTGATTCCAGACAACAACGACAAAGATCCTATTCTCCTACAGATCAGTACTCCTGCTCTTCTATTGACCAGTCTAGTGTTCTTAGTAGATCTGTTTCACCTCCATCACATTCAAGAACATCAGGAAAAGGAGGTCGATCGGCACGCTCCAAGTCACCACCAAAACCTCGTCATGCCTTTCTCTCAGATTCTCAAGATGACTCAAAGCAAATGAAAGTTTCTCCACCACCAAAGTCACGGATGTTTACACCAGAGACACCAGATGATGATTTAGCTGGAAAAGTCAAAGATAGTCCAAATGGTAATATATAAATTTTTATATTTGTCATTTTACTTTTGTGAGACTTTATAATTATTTTTTGTGTCTAGTGCAATCTACAGTGTTGTAGTTATATATTTATGGGGGAGGGGCAAGCAAGGTATTTCAAAAAGGTTCTCATTTTACTATCTAACAATAATATACATGTATACAATTTTTTTCCTTAAAGTTGGTGAATATTGTAAAGATAGGAATTTAATATCTCAAGGTGATTTCATGAATTTTAAGTCATTTTAGTGCACAGTCAGGTTTTTATAAAATGTGGTGTATTTGACCATGATTTCTACTCTTTCGAGAATCTATCATTTCCCTATATTGCTCAAAATTGCTTAGATATTTAAAAACAAATTTGTTCAGATTTGATGTTTTAATCCACCTGTAACTGTTATTTGAACAGTACAATCTAGTTTCAGTCCTGGAATTTTAAATTTTCTGGTCCTAATAAAATTCTAAAATTTACTTTTATAAATACAAATGTATCTAAATAAAAACTGAAAAATTCAGTGGTCCAAATAAAGTTTTACTGGTCTTTGGCACTCATCGTGAGGACTGTAGTTATCTCAAACTTAGATAAATCATTTCCTTGGATGGCTCAGAGTAAAATTTTGTCCATTCATCGTAGCTTTCAGCTTATTTTATGTGGACAACTCAAATATTCTGATATTTTGAAGTAGGATTATAATAGTTTCTTCAACTTCGACACGATATTTGACATCATTTGTATAAATTTATAAATACTACCGTTACTCAAAAATAGGTAGAAACAAATATCTGTCATAGGTTTATAGACAACATTGCAGTTTGTGTTCTATTTTAAACTCTATATGATATAGATAAAAAACAGAGATTACGACAGAAAGGATTACGAACGGGTAAGATATAAATATGTATAGGTATTATTATTATTATCATCACAACGTAAAAGTGATCAAGATAAATATATTCTTATCTTAAAGGATTTGAAATTCATACCAAGACACAGACCTTTCAATAAGAGGCGATTTACTTGTCTAAAATGGTCTTTGGTACCTCCTGATTTTAAAGAGTGTTGTATAAGATATTCATGATAATAGTTCAAATTTTAATTTAAAAAGTACCACCTGTAAATAGTGAAATACTGGTACATAAAGAATGCCCTGATTCTCTTCTAAAAGGATTTTAAATTCACACCAAGACATCCATACTTAATATCCCCTCGCCAACGAAGTTGCGAAGGGATATAGTAATGCTACCGTCCTTCCGTCCGTCCATCCTTCCGTAACATCCTTGTGGACACTCTAGAATCAACATCCTTCAATGGATTTTGACCAAACTTGGTACATACTTAGTCCTTAAGAAATTCTGGAACCCTATTGATTTTCAAGGTCAAAGGTCAAGGTCACCAGTTCAAATTTTTATCACGTAACATCCTTGTGGACACTCTAGAATCAACATCCTTCAATGGATTTTGACCAAACTTGGTACATACTTAGCCCTTAAGAAATTCTGGAACCCTATTGATTTTCAAGGTCATAGGTCAAATGTCAAGGTCACCAGGTCAAATATTTATTGCATAACATCCTTGTGAACACTCTAGAATCAACATCCTTCAATGAATTTTAACCAAATATGGTACATACTTAGTCCTTAAGAAATTCTGGAACCCTATTGATTTTCAAGGTCATAGGTCAAAGGTCAAGATCACCAGATCAAATTTTTATCGCTAACATCCTTGTGAACACTCTAGAATCAACATTTTTCAATGGATTTTGACCAAACTTGGTACATACTTAGTCCTTAAGAAAAACTGGAGCCCTATTGATTTTCAAGGTCAAAGGTCAAGGTCACCAGGTCAAATTTTTACCATGTAACATCCTTGTGAACACTCTAGAATCAACATCCTTCAATAGATTTTGACCAAATTTGATACATACCTAGTCTTTAAGAGAATCTGGAGCCCTAATGATTTTCAAGGTCAAAGGTCAAGATCACCGGGTCAAATTTTTACCATGTAACATCCTTGTGAACACTCTAGAATCAACATCCTTCAATGGATTTTGACCAAACTTGGTACATACTTAGTCCTTAAGAGAATCTGGAACCCTATTGATTTTCAAGGTCATAGGTCAAAGATCAAGGTCATCTGGTCAAATATTTATCGTGTACCATCCTTGTGAACACTCTAGAATCAACATCCTTCAATGGATTTTGACCAAACATGGTACATACTTAGTCCTTAGGAGAGTCTGGGACCCTATTGATTTTCAAGGTCAAAGGTCAAATTTTTAGGTGAGGGGATATGCCACACTTTGTATTTCCCTTGTTTAATTATACTTTTATCAAGTTTAAAAGTTTTGAAACCTTATAAATAGAAAATTGCTACATGAAATATTGATGGTCTTTTCAAAATTTTATATTCCTATGTTTTATCAATTTATAGAAATCTTCAGGTTTAAGTTGATTCATATATATTTAATAAATTCAACCGGGACACTCTTTATTATCAATAACTGGAGAAAAGGGAAGAAAAAAAAGATTTTCAAAAACATTTTGATGAATTCAATCCTGACAAGAAATTAAACAATTTTTCTTGATCACTTTTTAAGCATGATTACATTATATTAGCCATTCCTACTTTATGTTATATTTAACCATCTTAGTTACAGTACCAGATAGTAGTTTATGTATCAAGGTTATTTATATAGATGTACACTGGTTCATGTATCTTTCTCGGAATGATGTACAATATGTAGTTACTTTATATATATACTGTTTATATTATATATATACATCGTAAGTAGTCTTTTATTAACTCTCCTTTTTGTTAATTAACAGTAGATACTAATTATAATTATGATTCTTTTATATTGACATATATGGGATAGGGAAGATATTACCTTTGTGCAAAATGACATTATACAAGTAATTACTTTTGATAAGGTTGACACAATGATTTATCAATCCAGAAGAAGTGATAATTACCCAGGCCAATGGCCAAGTTGATTATCACTTCTTGGGTTGATAAATATAGTGTCAAACGTTATCAAAAGTCAACAATGTTTTATTAATTGACTTGAGCTCAAAACGTTAAATGTTAAAGGAGTTGCGATTGCTTCATGAAAATACATCGTCCAATCAAAACATTCAATTTAAAGCAAATGTCATCATGATATCCCGATCTATATTTGGGTACTTGACAGCTATGAAACACTAATTGTCTACCTCTCATGCAAGATTGCACAGTGATCATGTTTTATCAAAAAGGGAGATGTATGGTTTTGACCAATCAATAAAGCAGATATTTTTAGTCATTTAATAACCTTCACATTTCTATAAATTAAAAATGATAGAGTGCATATGCATTACATTTGTGCAAATTAAACAGGTATATTAATACCAATAATTACAAGCAATACAAAAGAGAATCGTAATACAGGTTTATCAGCAATATTTTTTTATTTGTATATAATAAAAACCATGCATATTTCTTAAAAATATCGTCCTGAATATAGCTGAAAAATTGCTTTCTGGACGTTAAACACCATTCAGTCAATCAGACAGTCTTAAAAATAGGGCCCGGGTGGCTCAATGAGTTAGGTAGTTGGATTACCTTACAACTCATACAAGCCTGTATAAGGGTGCACTCGACTCGCAGCAGCAAGTGATTAAAGTTTACTAGTAACACCCATGGTCAGTGGTTTTCTCTGGGTACTCCGGCTTCTTCCACCACTAAAACTGGTCGCCATGATATAGCTGAAATATTGCTGAAAGTTACATTAAACACAAAAAAATCAATCAATCAATCAATCCTAAAAATATTAGAGAAAATTTTGAAGCAAAAAAAAAGAAAACATGGTAATTATATATTTTTATCTGTACCATGTGCACAATACTGTACAGGCACATTTGAGCCTCTTCTATCATATGTACATCACAGTACATGTATAGTTGTATTTCATCTTTCAAGAAAACTTTAAAATTCATAGTACAATTTTAAACTTATTGGTCTATTTTGTAACTGTAAGTCAACATTTATATTGAAATTGTATTCATGGATTGTGAAAGAAAGTTTTGCAATTTTAGAAGAAAAAAAAGCTCTGATCATTTTTTTTTTAAATATTCAAAAATGATGCAAAATATAAAAAAAAACAGGTGAAGACAAAGAAACTTTCATCGTAAATTAGATTTGGTATTATAAAAAAGAAATTAATCTCCTAAAAGCACAACTTGAACCAAGAAATAGTTGAATAAAGAAATCTATGCTAAATAGAATTCAAAACATGGCATTAAAGCATACATTGTAGATAGTTATTATTTGTTAATATTAAATACTTGTACATGTATTGTATAGGAGGACTCTCCTGGTTTGTTCCAATGGCAGAATCCAAGCCATGGAAAAAGTCATCGAAAGATCGACAAGTATTTGCTGTCAGCCAGGAACCATGGCAACCAAGATCTGTGTCATCTGCTGCTTGGAAAGCTATTGTGGCTGACAACCCAGTCAACAAATCTATAGGAGAGAGCACCAACTTTGATCTTGACACTACAGGTCACTATAAAGAGCCGGATGAGGAAAGATCTGATGAAGAGAACTTTGACCCTAAACCATTGTCAAGGTTAACGTTACAGGTAAAGTTCAATAAAGATATGACACAGTCTAATTTACACCATAGGGAACAAATTCAGTGAGTGATTGTTGTTTAACACCAATTGAGCAATTTTTCAGCTATTTCTTGAAGATAACAAGTTGATGAGATGATAATGATGTCTGTTTTGTACTAGAGTAACATGCTTAGTTGGATTTTGATAGTGCTAGTTTACTAGAACAACAGTTTACGGGTAGAAATATAGTCCCACTAGAATAATTATCCCGATTTTAAGCCAACCAGTCTTTGCTCTAAATCCTTAATACTGCATGCTCAACTAAAAAGCAGCAAATGTCAATTTTATAGTCTTTGGTTTGACAGACAGGACTTGAACCCAGCCAACCAGGGTTTGAACCCACGATATAACACACTCAATGGTGATTATGCTAACCATTACACCACCAATGTGATTAAGAACAAATTTAAATTTGGTGCTCAAACATTAAGTGTTAACACCATCATTATTCATATATTTCTTTTCACTGTAGGAAGCAATTCAACTTTATGCTATATCTGAAACATATGTAATTTTGGTACTCAAACATTAAACTCTTATTAACATTTTTTTTTTTAATTTCTTTTCACTGCAGGAAGCATTTCAAACTTACAAACAAGATGCAATTTCTAGATTACGAGCTAGACAGAAGAGGGTTGTTCTAGCAGCAAATGAGAGAAACTTACAAGAAATGCTTGAACAGGAAAGAAATAGACTGTTTTCAGAAGAGAAAAGGAGAAAGGAAGCTAACCCAGAGGCTCATCCATTAAGTGGTATGCTAATTTTTTTTTCATTTTATTAACAAATTTATCTTTTTATAACCTTCTAAAAAATATCAATTGCTATTTTGTTTCATCGAGTGGATGGCTAAAATGTCTGAATTTATATACATGTATATTACATTTTACGTCATGGTCGTAATCATGTGGTAGTTGGATTTACAACTACATGTGCAATCAGCACCTATTACCACTAAAATTAAGAGTTCGAATCCCACTCATTCATATGGTTGTTGTTTTTAACTATGAGAGTTATCTCCCTGGATAATGCTTTCCTATCTTTTTAGCTCACCTGGCCAAAGGCCATGTGAGCTTTTGCCATGGGTAAGTGTCCGTCCGTCCGTTAGCTTTTCACATTTAACTCTTCTTCTCTGAAACCGCTGAACAGATTTCAACCAAACATGACATAGATGTTCATTGGATGGTCCTCTACCAGATTTTGGTATAGATCGGAAATTCAACATGGCTGCCAGGGTCAATAATGTGTTCTGATTGGTTGAAACTTTGAAAATCTTCTTGTCAGAAACCACTAACCCAATTGAATTGTGACTTTGCAGGAATGATCATTGGGTGGTCCTGTACTAAACTTGTGAATCGTTTGCCGATCGGAGATTCAAGATGGCCACCATGACTCGACTTAGTTTAACATTGGACCCTATGGGAATTTCACATTTTCATCTTTTTTTCTGAAACCACGCAACAGATTTGAACCAAACTTGGCAGAAATGTTCATTAGATGGTCATATACAAGTTTTTTGTTTTTGGCGCTGATCGGAAATCCAACATGGCTACCAGGGCTCATAATGTGTTCTGATTGGTTGAAATTTAAAAAATCTGCTTGTTAGAAACCACTAAGCCAATTGAATTGTGACTTTACAGGAATGATCATTGGGTGATCCTGTACTAAACTTGTGAATCGTTTGCTGATCGGAAATTCAAGATGGCCACCATGACTCAACTTTGTTTAACATTGGACCCTTTGGGAATTTTACATTTACATCTTTTTTTCTGAAACCACGAAACAGATTTGAACCAAACTTGGCAGAAATGTTCATTAGATGGTCATATACAAGATTTTTGTTTTTGGCACTGATCGGAAATCCAACATGGCTGCCAGGGCCCATAATGTGTTCTGATTGGTCGAAATTTTAATAATCTTCTTGTTAGAAACCACTAAGCCAATTGAATTGTAACTTTACAGGAGCATTGGGTGGTCCTGTACTAAACATGTGAATCGCTTGTTGATCGGAAATTCAAGATGGCCGCCATGACTCGACTTAGTTTTAACATAGGACCCTATGGAAAAAATGTTTAAAAGTCTTCTCCTCTGAAACCAGCAAGTCAATATAAAGCAAACATGGCATGAATGGTCCTTAGGTGGTCAACTTTCAAAAGTATATCCTGTGAACCCAACCTCCATCCAAGATGGCCACCATCAGCGGACATAGTTTTAACATTGGACCCTATGGGAAAATTGTTTAAAAGTCTTCTCCTCTGAAACCAGTCAATCAATTTAAAGCAAGCATGGCATGGGTGGTCCTTGGGTAGTATACTTTTAAAATTGTGTCCGGTGACCACGACCTCCATCCAAGATGACTGCCATGAGCAGACATAGTTTTAACATAAAACCCTATGGGATTTGAATAGTAACTTAGATGTATTCGGCATGCAGACATTCTTAAGAGGACTTAGTTATGTCAGGTGAGCGATACAGGCTCACCTGAGCCTCTAGTTTGTATAGGAGGTGCTGACTTGCAGTATGGAAATTATTTATGTTTCATATTAGATTTTAGTTTTGTTAAAATTCAGCAACAAAGCTTTTTTCTTTTGTCAACACATATTTTGTTATACTCATTCTAACATGCAGTAGTGGTTTCATGGTCTACATATGAAATCTATTTTTATAGTGTTACAGGCACTGAAAATTTGTTCAAATTTTGTACACTCTTTAAGGAGCAGACATATTTCTTTTTTTCAACTTGTATATGAAGATATTTTTTAATCATCAGAAATACTTTATTTCAGAGAATCTTTATAAGCCAAAGAAAAGAGCTATGTCTAAGGGTGAAATGAAAGAACTCACAGAAAAGTATGTATTATGAAAAGAAAATCTGAACAGTGATGGTCAACAATTCCACCAATGTCAGCAAAACAAACAATCACCTTTCACAACAAATCAAATCATTGAACATACAACAGACAAAGACATATGACCTTAAAAATGCAGGTCCTGGCCTGGGACAGGCACACAAATGTTGCAGAGTCAAACCGGCCAATGGGATCCCAATCCTAGGTTTATGTGCCATGCATTAAAGATGATTTCTTCATATCTTCATATCATAAATCCAGATGAAATATTATTGTAAGCTATGAAGCTTCTTTATGGTCGAAATATTTATTTATAACCCAATACAAATTTGAATACAGTGAACCTGTCTAAAATGACCCCCTCCATAGTACCAGCTTTTGTGTTTGAAATAGACAGGTGTTTGGTTTATACAGGTTAAATTAACAAAGGTTTCATACATGGGGACTTTGTTTAATATTTCATGTATACAGGATTCCAGTTTATTCATGGAAGTTTAATATTTCATGTATACAGGATTCCAGTTTATTCAGGGAAGTTTAATATTTCATGTATACAGGATTCCAGTTTATTCAGGGAAGTTTAATATTTCATGTATACAGGATTCCAGTTTATTCAGGGAATGATATGGACAAGTTTCACTATATTATTTTTATTTTATTGTCATTTTTTCAAACATGTTTGATGGACGATAGATAATTTCATTGAACTTTCTTAGTCTCTTTAAACTTGTACAGAAACTTCTTCATTCAGAATAGTATGCCTAGATACTATTTTTGGAAGTATTCAAAACAAAACAAAAATTCTGTTTGGTTTTTAGATACATGTACATAATTCATACATTAGATAAATTTCTTTTCTTTAAAATTTTATTTTTTATTTTTATTTTATTTTTTGTATTATATTGATCTTCAAATTAAACATTTTTACCTTAATATCATTATAAAATCATCTTTTACATTTTCCCACAGAATTCTGGTGATAACTTTTGTCTGATGTGTATACAAATATTTGTAAATGTATCCTAAATTTGATTTCAGACTTTACAAGAAGCTACCTGAGGTACAGAATCAAAAACTTCAAGAGAAGAGACAGGATGATTACTCACTAAACAGACTTAGAGCCAAAGTTTTTAATAGGGTATATTTTATTTAATCTTAACAAATTCAACAAACTTAATATAAAGATTGATGGTTTGGTGTGGCTTATGGTGTTTAACTCCACTTTCAACAATATTTCAGTTATATCGTGGCGGTCAGTTTTATTGGTGGTGGAAACAGGAGAACCCGGTGAAAACCACCGAACTGCCGCAAGTAACTGACAAACTTGATCACATAATGTTGCCTGACCGAGATTCGAACTCACAATGTCAGTAGTGATAGGCACTGATTGCATAGGTAGATATAAATCCAACTACAATACGATCACTGCCACGACGGCACCCTATAAAGAGTGAAGTTGATATAATGTTAAGGACAGAGCATGGATATAATTGAAATACCAAAGAGAAATGGAATTTCTTGTTCCATTTCCAAGACTTCATCATATATATTTATACCCCCCGCAAACAAAGTTTGGGGGGTATATAGGTTTCACCCTGTCTGTCTGTCCGTCTGTCTGTCCGCATAGAGGGTACATGGTTTGTCCGTGCAACTCCTCCTACAGTTTTTCTGCTAGGAAGTTTTTATTTTGCAGACCATTTGTACATATATCAAAGATGTGCATGTGGTAAGGATTTTGATTTTTGTGCGTTTTTACCAAAAATATAGATTGTTGAATTTAGTCATTTTTTGGTGAATTTGGCAAAAAGGGTACATGGTTTGTCCGTGCAACTCCTCCTAAAGTTTTTACGCTAGGAAGTTTTTATATTGCAGATCGTTTGTGCATACATCAAAGATGTGCATGTGGTAAGGATTTTGATTTTCATGAATTTTTATCAAAAATATAGATTGCTGAACTTAGTCTTTTTTTGGTGAATTTGGCTAAAAGGGTACATGGTTTGTCTGTGCAACTCCTTCTACAGTTTTTACGCTAGGAAGTTTTTATATTGTAGATTGTTTGTACATATCTCAAAGATGTGCATGTGGGAAGGATTTTGATTTTTGCGCATTTTTAGCTCACCTGACCCAAAGGGTCATGTGAGCTTTTGTCATCACTTTGCGTCCGTCGTCGTAGTCCGCGTCTGTAAACTTTTCATACTTTCTTCTTCTTCTTTGAAACCACTGAACTGATTTGGACTAAATTTGGCAGAAATGTTCATTGGGAGGTCCTCTACTAAATTTGTTATTTTGGTGCAGATCGGAAATCCAACATGGCCGCCAGGGGCAATAATGTGTTCTGATTGGTTGAAACTTTGAAAATCTTCTTGTCAGAAACTACTCAGCAGATGGAATTGTAACATTATAGAAATGATGACTGGATGGTCCTCTACTAAATTTGTTATTTTTGTGCCGAACGCATATCCAAGATGGCCGCCATGACTCGACTTAGTTTTAACATTGAACCCTATGGGAAAAATGTTTAAAAAAAATGTCCTCTGAAAGCAGTAAGTCAATTTAAAGCAAACATGACATGAATGGTCCTTAGGTGGTTTACTTTCAAAATAATGTCATGTGACCCCGACCTCCATCCAAGATGGCCACCATCAGCGAACATAGTTTTAACATAGGACCCTATGGAAAAAATGTGTAAAAAAAATTTCCTCTGAAACTATAGTTTTAACATAGGACCCTATGGAAAAAATGTGTAAAAATTTTTTCCTCTGAAACCAGTAAGTCAATTTAAAGCAAATATGGCATGAATGGTCCTTAGGGGGTCAACTTTCAAAATAATATCCTCCATCCAAGATGGCCACCATCAGCAAACATAGTTTTAACATAGGACCCTATGGGAAAA
>MJUT01054191.1:45600-75819 GCA_002080005.1 Gigantidas platifrons | reverse complement strand
ATTTTATTTGTGGATGCTCTGCGTAAAAAAGGAAATCTATGTAGATCTATCGATTTCTCTGATCGAACCGTGCCATTCATACAGAGTAATCCTTTATAAAAAAAATATCGATACCCGGAGAAAATCACCGATTTGCCGCATGTCACTGACAAACTTGATCACTCCATCTTCAACATGTTGAATACGGTCAGTATTTGGTCGGTTTTTGATAGAAATATTGTATCGAGTACACCTGGCCATTGGCGAAATCAAACTTGACACTTTCAAAGAGTGGTAATAGACACTGAGCCGATTTTTGTTCGACTTTTAGTAAAATGGTTTTCACAGGAACTGAGTCGTAGCTTATGGCTTTATTATTTATTTTAAGATGACCTGGCACAGGCGCGCGTTTAATACAAACAACAACCCCATGCACTACGTAGTGTATGTTTAATATACAAAAAAAAACAACCCCATACAGTGTATGGGTTGTTTTTTGTTTGTTTTTTTTATTAAACGCGCGCCTGTGTCACCTGGCTAAAAATCTTAAAATCGCAATCATTTGGCATCCATCTCCCATTCTTAACTGTTTACATTTAAATCGTCTCCCGAAAAACCACTGGACCAATATGGAGCAACCTTGCCTGGAATGGTCTTTGGGTGACCCATTAAAAAATGAATCCTATAGGTCCGAACTTCATACAAGATGGTCGCCGTTATAACAGAGGACAGATAGTACAGGTGTGTCTCTATAATAGACGGGGAAGAATAAGAACATTACTAAGAACGTTTTCATAGACGGGGAAGAATCAGGACATTGCATAAGAGCCTTTTTCATGGACGGGGGGAAGAATCAGGACATCATAAAGTTTATCGAGTGTTTTAGGAGAATTCGAAGAATCAGGACATTATCATATTATAACATAGCAGTTTTTACACATAATATATTTATAAGAACGTTTTCATAACATGTCAAAATAATTTTATATTAAATTTAATTCGTTTTCTATTTCACAAGTGTTTGAAACATTAGTGGTAACACAGAAAAGGATGCATATGGGGTAAAGGAAAACTACATTTCAAAATATTTCTTTCAATCAGAAAAGGTTAATATACACATGTCAGTTTATGCATTTGACATTTTACCCTACTGTCTTTCCGGCGGGGGGGAATTAGAATGTGGCCTGCATTACTGTCCCCTACTAAGACCAAGGTCAAACAAACAAAAATCAAATGAGTTTCGGTTACACGGCTTGCAATCCATTTTTAAGACAGAATTACTCAACCAAATCCACTTATATCATTTCTGCTAAGTTGTAGAAGTAACCACTGGAATTTGACCGAAAAGTTACACTATATTCTCAGAAATGAAATGTGGTCTGGTTTTATGACGGCAAGGGGAAATCCCTCAGTTGAACTTGACCTCGGAAAGGTATAATCTCTTGTTTACAAATTAAAAAATTCAAATACTAAGCAATTGAAGAGAAATTGTTTTGTGCCTTATAATAAAAATTCCAATATAATTTGCTAACAAATAAAATTAGATCATTTAATGTAACAAATAACGAGAATGATCAAATGGAACAAAGTGTAACCAACATTTTCTGATATAAACAAAATGAGTATAAACAACATACCAGGTCAAAGGTGACGAAGTAGAACATGTTTTGTGTGGTACGTCCAATAACCATTATATAGCAACAAATACCAAAAGCACGGCTCAATGCTGATTGAATAGGATGAATTAGTATCCAGATAAAAACCCCAACTCGAATCTTATTTTAAGCATTTTTTTTTTATATTTTTTTTTATTTACTAGCAGAATTAAAGCTCACTTAAAGATTTATTTTTAATTGGATATGAAAGCAAACATTTTAAATATTTAAAGTGTGTGTAACATAATTATTTATCCTTCCATAGATCTACTTTTTATGGAGGGATGATAAGGATTCTTTTATTCGATCAAATTTCTCTGCGACTCAGAAACTGTTACCAGTCTTTTATTCGCTGTTTTTGTGGTTCGATATAAAGTATCAACACACAAAAAAAAGCAGCGAAAACAAGACTTAAAAGAAGTTGCTAATCATGTTTCTATCATCCGTGTGTAGCAATCACATATATGGTCACATAGTAAAATGACAATCGAGCTTTCAAAATGCTTCCATCGTTAGTTATTACATGTAGTTCGTCTTTGTTATTTTTCGTATATTAATTTTATCGAATGAAACGACTGGGGTAATGTGAATCAGAATTGGCTGGTGTGGTCTCCTGGTGGTTTAACATCCACCCGTGTTGTTACAACATGTATATCTGTTGAATGTCTCCCGGTTTTTACATAGTGTCCAAAGTCCCGGAATTGATCAGTGTGTTAATTGGAAAAGATGGAAATGGTTCTCTCCCAGTTATAAATACCCAAATTACTGTTAACCGTATCTCCCGGGTGTTGTAATGGTTAAAAAAAAAGCGTGCTCGCTTCGAATGCTATAGATCGTGGGTTAGAGCCCCGGTCGAATCAAAGAAAGAAGCACTTTATCTAGGTATAAGCTTGGTATTTGCTGCTTCTCTGTTAAGTACACATTACTGAGGAGTAAGAGCAAAGACAGGTTGACACGGAATTAGAATAATATGTTCAAGTGGAGCGACGTGTCTACCCGCGACTATTGCTTCAGTGAGCTAGCACTATAAAAATGCCACTCAGCGTGTTGGGATAGTACAAAGCGGACATCATCATCATCTCATCAAAAATGTAACATGTTCTCGCCATGATATAGCTGAAAAAATACTGAGTTGGCGTTAAACAATAATCACTCACTCAATCCAAATTAATATTCCCCTGTCCGTCCGTTGTTTGACCAGTCCGTCCGAGTACACATTATGTATGAACAAACATTTTAGCAGGTAGCTAGTACTTCCTGAGTTTCTTCTTCTTCCATTAATTTGCAAATCACCTCTGGTGTATTATCGTAAATGACTATATACACTGGCCCAATGGAAACATCTTTCCAACAAACTACTTACAAATATTAAAAGCCATCTTGATGGTATATACAATTAAAACCAGCATGTCTAATATATGGCAACTGTCTGGAGGCTTTACATGTCTTTAAATCCTTCCAAGGTGGAGGCAGTTACGACAACAGTTGGTAATTCGTTCCATAGACGGATTGCTGATGGAAAAAATGATTGTTTCCAAGATATTTTTCTATTTCTTGTTGACTTCTACATATACATATACATGGCGATCAAGATTTTGCTGGCTTTTGCAAAGGGAAAAAATGGCTTGTTGGACTTTATCATTTTTCCCTAGTAATTAGACAACGGACAAAACCAATTCTTGCACGATGTTCCACAATCAAAACGTCTATCTCTTCATACAAAGGAGACGTCCTTGACTCAAATACAAAAGCTAAAATGATTAAATTGGTTCATGATTTTGTTTTTGCACTTACAAATACTTTATGTCCGTGGAAACTGCTATATCACAATATTTTTCTTTCACCAACATAGTTATACTGGAAAGTTACGAATATATAATATTTCACGACCCATTTTAAGTTGGGAGTGTCCATAGTGAATATAAAATTAATCAGCCGTTTTACCAAAGAACATGCTAACGGAACTTGTAACGGAAAAGTGACTGAAAGGTCACACAAATAAAATCTAATACAACGACTTTTTGAGTTTTCATTTTTGTTGACATTTATGTTAAGTGTAATATAATAGGAACTCAACCGCGTCACCCGCTCTAAAATATTTTTTTAAGTGTTGCATTTTACCATCTGACAATCATGATTGTCAGTTTTATGAGCAGACATAGGCATGATGGTAAACTCGAGCCACCGTTCTATACCAGTAATCGCATTGTTTAATAAATCAAAGTTTGGAAATAGTATAGAATATTATTTGTAAAGGACCCATTGGAATTAAGCTGGAATGCTTTCGTGAGTTATCATTGGTAGACAATTATCTACATACTGTCAAAGTGGCATGCAATTTTCAATTAATAGTTAAAAAATTTAAGTTTTATTTTTAGATGAATTATGAATTTGCAATCATTTGTGAGGATTGTTGATATAATTTAACCTAAATATATCTTACTTTTCACCTTTTTTATAATGGAAGTCTATGATAAAACACAAGAATTTCTTATCGCTTTCATCTCAATATTCAGTCTTTTTATACGTAATGTGGCATAAACCCTTCCATTATCAGAGGTATATCTATTATGCATGATGTATATTATATATATATATATCCACCACTTCGATTTATTTAATGCTATATTTTCATAGACATATCTTCAAAAACGTTACCCAGCTGTAGTTTTCAATGCAAAAGGTACTTTTAAATAGAAATAATAAAATAACTTCACGGAAGTCAGTTTAGTTTAAAATATGTGTACCATACAACAATAAACAATGATAGGATTAACGTGTCCTTAATGTCAATAACAACATAAGAAATATATATGTAATTTTGATTTTTGATTTTAAGATAAACTCATATCATAAATCTCGTGTCATGACGTAGTAGGTTTACATTATTCCTATACTTTTCGGTGATTAGTGCCTTAAATCTGATTGGTCACTTCGGAAGAGAGTCACAAAATCACGAGACTAAAGTTCCCGTATTTTCCAGATCATAACAAACTCCATTTTGAAGCAAAACGTAAACAAAGTGTATCATTCCTTAAATTGAAATTCTGGATTAATGACAATATTTCAACTTGGTTGGAATTTTAGTAGGAACGACTAAGTTGTGAGTAGATTTTTGTTTTAATTTTCATATATGATTTAAAGTGTGAATGTATAGGATATATAAGAATTTTCTTTGTTAACAGGTGGTTGTGCAATCAAAATCGATGATTGCCATGTTTGAAAAAAAAAGTTGTTTACAACAATTTAGTGGTTGACAGCCATATCTATGAGCCTTGAATATATTAAGAATAGGCCACGTGTACAAACTATGACTAATTATTGTCGCATCATTCATTTATTGTGTTGATGATGAAATCGACGTGACCAACGTGCCATTTGGAACCTTAAAGGTCAAGGATAGGTTGTATGTTTTTATGTGGATTATTTTGTCATATCATCAAGTTTTTTTCTGTTTTTTAAGTGTCAATCATTTTATTGTTTACTGATAGGCTACTGTACTAATGAATACAATAACAAATTAGTAACTGAAAGAGGAAGTATGGGCTATTTAAGGTGTGCTTTGTGTCAGCCTTTGTGTGAGGTCATCTCTATTTTATGTATAAATGTCACTCCTGTCCAGTCAAAACCTTTGACACTGTCCACAATCCTCAAAGTAAAATAATCATTTCAACTTTCGTTTTGTTTGGAAATTTTCTAATACTAAGAAAATGAAGAACACAGACTTTCCATATTATGGAACTTTTTATTCATCTGTGGATCGACAACATTTTAATTCTGTCCCATGGTTTGATCTCAATAGTTCAAGGAGGTATTATTGGTATGTAGAAGATTCTGTTGTACGATTCGAATAGTTATATTGACAAACTGAAAGTAAACCATTTTCGTTTAATTGGAAATTTTCTAATTTTGAAATCATTAAAGAAAGATGATTGATGAGACTACATTTGTAGTTGTTTGAAAAAGAAAGATTAAATATATTGTCATAGTGGTTGGAGGGAAAATTTATCTTTTATCCTCACTAATTTTGCTGTTATAATATTACATGTATATACAAAATTAATAAGCATTCTCCATAAACATGCTTGATGAAAATATGGGAAAATACATGTAAATGTGACAATGCTTATGCTTGCGCCAGTACTCAAGTTTGATCATGAAATAAAATTTTGAATATAGATACGTATACGGTAGTACATTTATATACCAGTATAGGCTATGTGAAGTTTGGCAATCACTTGCCGTCCATCTGTATAAAGTGTTTTTATATTTTCCACAAATGTAATCTGATGAAGAATTGCTCAACCAAATGAAACCCAACTTATTTTGCTGGAATGAAGAGATTCAGAAAATTCAAACTACATGTATTGTTAATCCCCATGGGTAGGGATCAGCAAGAGATCTGCATGTACATGTAATTGTGTGTGTGTGGTCGTCACATTGAAAAGAAAAGTGTGATATTTTTTATTTTTCATGACAGTCATATTAGATGTAGATTTAATTTTGTATTAATATGATAGACAATGATGCAGTCCCGTACAATACTGAAATATTATATTTTTCAGAAAGTCCTTTAAATGTACATGTGTGTAACCATGTTTTTGCTTTATTTTCAGTTTTGGTTACACACAACCAACAACAAGTGGTTTTAATTGTATGCCATATACACCACAGCAGATGACCTTTGGTCTTAACCAGGCCCCACAAAGGGTAAATAATTTTGCATTTCCTGTCTTAATGCCTTTTACATATATGTAGATATCATCTGGTATTTATCCTGCATGTAAAAAAAATGTTTAAATTTCTTTCATATCAAGGTCATTATTTTTTTTGTTACAAATCAAACTAAATGCATGCATGCATTCTTTTATAAAAGTTTTGGTGAGGAATGGCTTATTAATAACGGTAGTCATGCATCATACATTTTGTTTTCCGATAGGCTGTTTACCGAAAATAATATTAAATTGTGTGATTTTGGGATATCGTGTTAGTATTTAGGACATTTTTGTAGCAATTTATCTGGCGGCAGATGATAATTAAAGTGTACCGTAACTGCATCAATGTTTACAAAGGGATGCGTTTCATTTTAAAAATACTAATAAGCACAAGCTTGTTAGCTTTGTATAACTAGCCAAGTTTTAACTGAAATTTAGACACAATAGACAAATGTGGCTACCCGCTTCTACCCCTCTAATTCGCCTTGGAAAGATATTTGGGAGAAGTCTGATTTGAAGAACTTAAAAAAAAAATTATAAGATTATACCAACACATAGAACACTTTCAGTCTACCTTAAAGTGGATCGAAGCCTACATAGGATTATAATGGAGTTGATGTACATGTACATGATACAAATGTATGATATACGTGTACGGGGAATAACTATATTATTGACAAGTATCAAAATTATGCTGCAAAAAGTGCAATTCGTCACAGGCAGGAGTCACTCAAAACTTGACTTAAATCCTATTACGTACATGTACAAAAATGTATATATGATCAAAGCAATGGAGAACCCCTATTTAAATGTCATTCTGTTAATTTATTAAGCTCAATTATTCATTACGGTAGTTCTTTATTACAAAAAGTTGTTGAGTCGACTCTCTGTGGATCTCTGTTTGACTTGGCTAAAATCATGTTTACATCCATCCCAACCACTTCGATGACGTACTGGTTACCGTGCTCGCCTCAAGTGCAGTAGGTAGTGGGTTCGAGCCCCGGTCTGGTCACACCAAAGACTATAAAATTAGTATTTGTTGTTTCTCCACTAAGCATGCAGCATTAAGGAGAAAGAGCAAAGACTGGTTGTCTAAAATCAGATAATGTGTCCGAGTGGAGTGACATACATTTTGTATTGTCTACCTGCGGACTGTTATTTCAGTTCAAGCTAGCACTATAAAAATCCAATAGATTGACCAGACTGCATTATTTCAAGCCAGAATCTGCAAAAACCAAATTGAAATGTACATTTTTTGTACAATTGTCATCTTTAGATAAAGTTTGTTCAGCATGTTCAGGTGAGCAATTCATGCTCAGGTGAGCCTCTAGTTTCTGATCCATCCTGTAGGACTCGTGACTAATTTAAATTTGATGTTTGCATTCGCTGTAACAGTTTTTTTCACAATTTAAAAAGATAATCAAATAAAATGCTCATACCAATCTTAAGCTGATCTTTTTAGGGGAGGGGGGATGTCTCCCTTCCAATGCTAAATACAACGTACATTTTGTATTTAGATAATGATGCTCAGTTTAAGTTGTTGGGTGGAAATGCAAATTCAGTAATATTTGTTGTCATTCATACATGTACAAATGTATAGGTTATTGGAGTATAAAGCCATGTATGTTCTACATTATTTTGAATCCAACTTGCTGGGATATATATATATTAGGATCATTTTCATGCTAATCAGGAGCGGATCCAAGGGGGGGTGCACCTGGTGCACGCCCCCCTAAAATTGGAAAAAAATATGAGCTATTTTTTTAAGTGTGCCCCCCTAACTTGAAATCCTGGATCCGCCCCTGCTAATATATAGTACTCAATAAGAAGATTGCCAGAAAAATTGTGCAAAGTACATGTACAGTACAGCTCAAGGGATAGTCTGATAAAATACCTGCCATCCAATGCCAGGTATTTATTGCTTTGTGATTAACCCATCTCCACAGTATCACCTGTGGTTCCAATATACAACAGCAAATGACTAATTACCTGTACAGGTTGAGGTAAAACCATCACTCACAGGTGACTTACCTTTGTATTTTATAAGTTACATGTATATGAAGAATATTTTCAGATGAATGTTTTCATTGAGAATTGGAAAATTATGCACAAAATAAAAAAAAAGTTGGGGCTTATATTGGGAATTATATTAGAAAATAAAGCATTTGAAACAGATTTCATATAATGAATTTTCAAAATCCCATGAAGCTTTCATGTGGACCTTTAATATTTTTGTATTATTAATTTTGTTGGAATAATTATTGGGAAAATAGTCAACAAATGTTAATTGTATTATTTACCTTACTTCTTTTTAATATCAATCAAAAGACTTGAGTAACAAAGTATCTTTAATCGGTGACCCTTTAATCAACATCTAATTTGTTTTGATAGCACTTTTATATTGTTTTGTATGTTGAAACTATTTTGAAAACTTTTATCAATAAACATGAAATAAATTTTTTTTTAATTTTGCCAAAAACAATGCCATTTTTAACATTTAAAAAAAATTAAAACTTTTTTATGCAAGAATATTTTGTCATAAATTTATAATCCATATAAAATTAATTTTTAATTGTTTCCTGTAAATGCTGTAGTGAGTATCATAAACATGTAAAGAGTTGTTTATTGAACAATATATCTAGTTAGAAAACAATAAATAAAAGATTATCCCAATCCCTTTCCTTCTTAATTTCTCATTTATTTAAATTTTGATTTTTTTACATTAAATATATCTGTTAAAAACACCTCTTTCAAAGCTTTAATTATTTCAGGTATTTTTTATTTCTTTATATCTATGAAAATCTGTAATTACACAGCCTATTTGTCATAGAAAATTATGCAATTAACATACAGTCATGGAACATAATTATTCGCCACCCTCAATTTTATGCTATATATTTCATATAAAACCACATTTAAAAAAAAAAGAAAAAAAGTCACGTTTCTGAACAGATTTTGATAATTTTTGCACTAGAAGAAGCAGAAACATTTAAATATTTTTTGTTTATTATTTGTTTATAGCACGATTTTCCGTCAGATTGCCTTTATTTTCTTATAATCTAAGGTAGAGAAGGACAGTATGGGCAAAACAAAACTAGTCAATGAATTTTTTTGAATTTCATATATATTGTTCTTTGGGATGTACCTAACAAAATATCAAAATTTGAGAATAGGTTTCCAGGCTTATTTTAAAAATATTCCCTGAAAGAGTTACCCCCCTCTGAAGTCCAAAAAAATGTCATTTTTTTTCACTTCTCTGTGTCATTAAGGTACCCAAAAAAATAGCATATATATTTTTTTTAATTATCCGAGTATAATATGATAAATGAATATTTTGGAATATCTAAGATATAAATTTTTATATTTTTTTCATTTTTTTTTTCAAAATGGCTACCCTTTTTTGGCAACATAGCCTGTAATGTGGCTTTGGTGAAATCCAACAAAATTTGATTTTAAAGTGGAATAGAAAAAAATTGTGTCAATGAATTTTTTTTTAAAAAGATTTATCACATATCTTATATCCATGCTACATATCATTAAAAAATAAAGGTATGTTTCCAGGCAAAAAAAAAGTTAGGGGTTTAGAAAGACACCCTGACATATAGGCTACCCTTTTTTGTCAATTTCATGAAAAATTTCCACATTTTTCACTTTTTTTTTAATAAGACATTGAATAAATGAAAATAAAACAGGCAAAGATAATGTTTGTATGGGAAAGCTTTCCTTTCTAGGTGATATAGTTAGCAAATTAAGCTGTCTACAATTCTTCCAGGGCAGGAAAAGTACATTTTTAGAGCTAATTTTGCACTCCTTAAGGTAGAGACCCACATATCATACTAAAATAATTTGTCATTGAATTTCCTTAAAACTGGCCAGATTTATTGCTTTAGTTTTGTGGCAGACTTTAAGGAATTTAATTAAAAAAATATAAGTCACCAGACTAATTTTCAAGATATTAAGCATTTAAATCTTCAACTTCTATAATGCATTGCATGTGAAATGTATAAATTCTCCTCAAAATTCTTGAATAGCGAAAAATCCTGTCATTAAAAATTTCTAAATTATTGATATAATATGGTGCATTTTGTTTTATTTTCAGAAGTGTAAAGAAAGTCTGGGGTCATGATATTAAAAATTTCAATATTTAACAAAAACATGCAAAACTCATCATATTCTAATATCATTTGAGACATGATTACCTCCCTTGACGAAATACTTTAAAAAAAATCGAGGCTGGTGAATAATTATGTTCCATGACTGTAACTACACAGTTATCAATATATTTTGATTTTTCAAATGTATCCAGTAAGCTTTGAATTTTGACAGCGAAACTATAGTTAATGTAAGTTAAAATATAACTAAATTATTTTTTAAACTGTGACATGTGTAAATTCATAATTTAAATTTCTGAGCCTCTCATATTTAATTTTTTTTTTGTTTATCTTTTTTTTAAATGCAAATATTTTTCTGCATAAATTGATGCAAATGAGAGGAACATCTACAAAATTATAACTTTATGCATGCTATGTACTGTTTTAATTTTTCAGTTCAATGTCAATTTCATGACAAAAAAACAATAATAATAATTATTCTCTACTACAAATAATTTAAATTTTACAAATATTTTCCTATTTATTCTGATATCTTTTCATAAAGAAATATTTCAATGAAATTTCTCAATTGTATTACATTGTACATGCTAGTGTGTTATCAAACACTAATAATTAATAAGCATTTCCTGTACATGTATTTTCTACCTGCCCAGGTGAACAGGGAAATGTTACCTGTGGCTTCATTAGAAAATATCTTAATATGATTAATTTATGAGTTGTATATTAGATAACCACAGAGGTCCAGTTTTATGACTTCATGCCAGATATGCCAGGTATTGGAGGCATACCTGGCATTTATCAGACTATGCCTTGAGCTGTACTGTAGTTATAATGGAGATAGATAAAATAATCCATTTTATCGCTTATTTACAAAAAAATGTATATAGCAACATGCATATTCTTTGTCATACAACCATGTACATATAGCCAAAATTAAAAAAACAATTAAAAAAACAAATTTTATTAAGACCAAGGTCATTGTACGATGATGAATTTTAAATATGAAATAATAATAATTGGCTTCCTAAAACCTTGAACATTTATTTTATTGTGTGATTTAATGCATGTACTTATGAGCTAGTACCTTGACCTTTTAATAATCTTGGTGTATATTTGGCATTGTTTACAAAGTAAAAGCAGAACAGGAATTGATGAGTACATTTATGTACTGGCGAGACAAATCCTATTTCCTTTAAATGTTGTTTATTTGCCAAATTAACATCAATAAGATATTTAAATACAAATGTATCCAGAATTTAGTACAATGTACATCAAGTGTATCGTCAAGGTCGTCAGATCTTTTCAAGAAATTTCGGGAACATACCTGTCTTTAAATAAACATATTATTATTGGGCGTGGGCATCCATGTGTACAGATATATATTCTTTTGAACATCCTGCATGCTTTCTTAAAAATGGCCTGCACTGCTTAAAATGGCTAGTGTACTGTAAGTGTTGATGTACCGTACTTGTAAAAATAAATTTAAAATGAATAAATATGTTATCACTGATAGTACATTAATAAGCCGATCGAGAGGGAATATGGGGTGTTTTTTCAATGTCTACATGTAATGACATGTCAGAATTACCTGTTTAGTCTTATGTATTCTATGACTTTTTTATGGATTTAAGAAAATGATGCATTATATACATGTACATATAGCCCTAAAAATGGCCACTGATTATTTTTTGTTAGTTATTTAGTTTTAGCATTCGGCTTCCATGTGTTGATATTGCAGACTAGTGCTCTGTCTCTTTACTTCTCGCTTATCTTTTATGATGCTCTTGACGTTCAATGGTTAAATGGTCCTTGGAGGTCAGTTTCCAAGATCTATATGTGTTTGGGAAGTTGGGTAGCGGCCCACTAATGTAGGGTCATCTGGTCAAAGGTTTTTTTTTTTTTATATTTCATTTACCCAGTAACCTAGTACAGTATACCATGAATCCCGAACTGTGACAGTCAAAAACATTACAAATGAAAATAAATTTCCAACAGTACGTCACAATAACAATCAAAGTAGTGTTAAAATGAAAAACATACTAAACCAACCGTCGAAACAAGTAAAAAATCTAATAGAGGAATCATAGAAACAGCTAAGGCAAAAATCGTTAAAATGAAAAAAATACCACACCGTCGAAACAATTCTAAAATCTAATAGAATTGTAGAAACAGAAGAAAAAACTGATGCCCATAGCACATATATACATGTACATGTATATATATGACCGCTTACTTTCCTGGCTTGGTACAGGCACTTCAATAAAAAGTGGATGGGTTAAACTAACTTTATGGGCCCAAACCTCCTCTCTTAGTGAAATGATACATTTCGGCTATTCAAATTCATCAAGATTCTAGCTCTCGGTACAGTAGCCGATTCAGTTTAAATTTTCTCAGATTTGCCTTCTATTTATCTAATGTATAATATTTTTTATTTTACAGCCAGGCAGAATGGATCCGTATTTAACTAGTGTCTATGGTACAGAGCAATCGTTGTATGATCAACCTATAAAGGACAAATCTAGCTTGGATACATCTGTGTATGCATCTAGTCCTAATTCATTATTCATGTATGAACAAGAAAAAGCTGACATGCAAAGTAGCCTGGGTAATATGGCCTGTGGTAGAAACAATAACGTTGTGAATGACGAATTTGATTTGAATTCTCAGTTTGAAACGTCACGTGATATTTGTCAGTCCATGCCAAAAGTGTCGACATCGTTCAGAGGTGAGGAGTCTGGAAATCAGAATTATGATAACACATGGACATTAGACAAAAAAAGTGATATAGACTTTTTGAATTGTGATATTTTCCCGATGGACGAGGATATGGACAACCCAACATTGGCAGAATTGAATGCTTCTGAATCTCTCCTTGACGATCTGGCTAGCATTGTGGATTCTGCTTTGAATGAAAATGCTTTAAATAAATTTTCTTGGACAAATAGTGCTCAAAAACAACAGATAGTGCCGGAAACTTCAACGCAGATCCAACAAGTAGGATCTAATTGGCCTCAGTCAACTCAGGTGACAGGTCAAATTCTTCTTGCAAAACAACAAGGAGGAAGCAGTTTTGGTGGTCGAAAACCTTCCGCCACTGTTACAACTGACTCAGAAAATACAAGCAATACTGTTCCTAGACTGCATCAGTTATTACAGAATCAAACCAGTCCCGTTAAAATTGAAGCTCAGTCTGCCTCTAGTCCAGTCCAAAGTGTGCCTAACATGAAGTTGCAGTCTAGTCCTGGCAAGCGTAAGCAGAATATCAGCAATGTGGAGGTGGATGAAAAATGGGAAGAGATCAAGCATTACATTTATGATGAAGATGATGAAGAACAGGACACACCTCGACCAAAACAGACACGATTGAGCACAGGTAGATTTTTTAACGATATACATGCAGTACAAAATGTACATTGGAACATTTTACTTTCTTGAAAATTTATTTTTATGTATGTTAAAAGGAGGGGGACAAATATATACAAGTCAGTAATTAACAGGCATTAAACCTTTAGAATTATAGACACAGACTTCAGAATTACAAAAAAAAAAATAAAGCAACAAAAGCAACACTTAGGCTTGACATGATTCATGGTGAAAATTATTTCTCAGAATATCATTTTTTTCATACAGTATACAAGTAATTTATTAAAAGAAAACTACAATGTAACTAATAAACTATGTAAGAAAAACAATTTTGAAATGACTGATAAACCAATTTAAATTAAAATGCTTATTTAAAAAATATATAAAAAAAAAACAACAACAAAACAGCTGCTCAATCATGAGGTGTTAATTCATTGTTAATGTAATGTGTTTGTTTTGCTAGACTCCTACAAATCTGTTGTCACATCAAATGATGATTCTGACATGGAGAGTGACAGAGAATCTCATATGGATTCAGGTAACTGTAGATTTAGTTAAGAGTTTTTTTTACAGTTGAAGAAACAGTTTCTTGATATGTCACAGAGATCCTTGCAACTCACCTAGACGAGTCCTGGGTTTACCATTTTCAGTTTGGACTCGCCAATTTTGTTTTTAAAATTTCAATTTTTACAGTGATGGGAATCTTCAAAATTTTCAGAAATATCTTTGGACTTTAAATTGCCAAGTATCCCTGTGTTGCCAAGATTTCACATTGACATAATGTAATAGCAATGCTACTGTATTTTATAGGCATTTTCTAGGGAAGTAAAAAATATATATGATTGATTACATTCTTGTTCATTGTCAAAAAGCTTGTTAAAATGGCTCAGCATGTACGAAATGTACATTTTATGACTTAGTTTAGCTCTGATTGCAATGTAATTATGCTCTATGTACTATTTTTATATGATTGCATATTATCTGTGGTTGTACATGTATAATATAGTGTGAATATGTCATTTTACATAAGTAGACAAAATAGTTTTTCACAATTAAGTTAATACTTTGTACATGTAGGTATTTGACCGATCATTCATAAATTTGAACGCAATGATCTTTTGGCACAGAATATTGGTTTCAGATTAATTTTGAAGATTAAATATTCAAAATGAATTTAGTCATACATTCTTTTTATTGTATCATTTTCGAATACAAGAGGTCCAAAACTTCCAAACATGTATGATCCACTGTCTGGGGCGTATCAAGCTTAATCAAGCAGCCACCAGACAATAGCTACATGTTACATGTATTGATTTTATTATTCCATTGTATTTGCAAATGTACAAATGTACATGCCCAACACATGAAAAAGTTGTTGTTTTTAGTATTTACACGTCACGATATACTTTTTTGTACATGTAAGTTACTGAAATACTGCTAAAGTTGAAGTTAAACACCAATCAATCAATCAGTCAGTATGTTTATTAACATGTTTATTCTATGAATGATTGTTTCACACTTTAACTTTTTGGCCGCCACGATATTACTGAAATATTGTTGAAAGTGGCGTTAAAAAACCATAAAACTCCTCCCCACTTTTGCATGAACATAGTAAATTATTTGTATGATGTATTTTTTATGTTTTATTTTACAGACTCAGATTATGATGACAACAGCCAAGATTCCTGGTCGTACAAACACGAATCTGATACTACACAGAGAAAATCACGGCAGTATTTCTGGCAATATAACTTACAATCAAAAGGACCTAAAGGGGCTCGTGTTAGTTTTGAACAGTTAGAAAATGATGACCCTCATGTGTTGAAAGACTTTGAAGATCCAGTGTTCGATCCTGTTGCTAGTAAATTTGTTGCTGGAACAACAATTCGTCATGGTGGAAAAGCAAGACGTGGAGATGGTACAGACGTCTCCCCAAATCCAAAGAAACTTTACCAGATTGGTCAACAGATCAATAAACTTAATAAGCAAATTGACTCTTTTGTTCCTCTCAGTGAAATGCCAGTTTCTAGTAGAAACAAGTCTAAAAAGGAAAAGAATAAACTTGCTTCTCGGTAAGTTGAAGGAAAATAGACAAAAGTTATATTAGATTCTATCTTTTATAGACCAATTGTATATTGCAGCAAAAAGTTTGAATGTGCAACTCCTCCTACATATTAAATGGGAATTCCTTAAAACTCTGCATATTTGCATATTACCATATGAAGATTTGCATATCAGTACACTAATTTTATCAGTTCATTGTTGATGGAGTTATTGCCCTTATTTACTTACATTATTTCACCAAATAATTTGTATTCACAACTCCTATATTTTAAATGTGAATTCCTGAAAATTTTGCATGCTGACTAATTCCCATATGAAGTTTGATCAGTCCATTTTTAAGGAGTTATTTCCCTTTTTCACTTGCAATGTTTCACCAAAAAATGTGTATGCTTAAATTGTTTTTCAATTTAAATGGGAATTCCTCAAAACTTTGTATGCTTGGTTTTTTTTTGAAGATGTAGATATTGTTATGTCAGTTGATCTGTTCCTTTTTGAAGAAGTTATTTCCCCATTTTTATTTCGAATTTTCTATCAAAAACTTTGTATGTGCAATTCCTCCTACATTTTAAATGGCCGTTCCTAAAGATTTTGCTTGCTTGCTTGCTGACATATGTATAATATATTATTTTTTTAGCTATTTTCTCTGGTCATTTTTGAAAAAGTTACATGTATATTGCTTTTTGACATAAAATATTTCATCAGGTACAAATGTACTCCAGTTTCCTCCACCAATAAAACTGACAGCCACGATATATCTTAGATATTGTTGAAAGTGGTGTTAAACACCATAATCCCTAACGCTCATCTTCATATTTGTATTATTATCCTTTATTTTCAGAGCTTGTCGTCTGAAGAAAAAGGCTCAGCATGAAGCTTACAAAATAAAGTTACATGGACTTGATATGGAGCATAAACAACTTTTACAAATAACTGTCGATATGAAAAAGAAATTTGCAGTAGTGCTGGAAAATACCTTGCCGGAGAGATCGATTGTTAAACAAGAGGGTGCAGACAATCTCCAGATGACAGAATACTTAGAAAATATGACTGAAAAAGAATATAGTAAGTATAATATAGAGGAATTTTACTGTATGAGGCTCAAGAAGGGTGGGTTAAATTTTCAAGATATCCTATCAAAACAACATTTAAGTCATCCATCTTTAAAATTTCAGTTTCCTGTTCTGTGAACTGAGAAGGCTCTAGTTCAGTTTTTATTGAATTTTACTAATTGTGGAAATTTCACCAAATTATATATTTGTCTATATCTTTTTTTCAGCTTATAAAGTTGCTGGTGAAACAACAGACTTTGTCAACAGAGTACTTTGTAAAGTGGAAGAAGGTGATAATTCTGGTGGTCTAGAGCAATCTTGAACTTGTATCATTGACTTATCTAGCCTTTAGTATCAAACACTGTGATGATTGTGACTTGTTGTTACCATGTGATACCAAGCTTATAGTTGATTGGATGTTGAACATTGATATGTAGACATTAATATATAAATACTATTAAATGCTCAAACATTTAAAGGCTTTAACATTGTAGCTGATAGTTCATTGTGGTATATGTAAATCCAGTATCTATATATAGAACATAGAACTTATATAATTTTGTATATATTGTGAAATCCTGTAATCATTAATAATTGGGGGAAATTTTGTAAAAAAGGAAAGGAAAGATTTTTGGATATTCTAGTTAGTTATGTTAACATTCTGATATGTACAATATGGTTAATAGCTTAAATTACAGATGATGTTTTGTGCTTAGACTTCAAAATTATTTCTAAAAATCTTTGATACTTGTGTAATATGAAAGTATTTTCACATGCCAATGTTATAGAGAAATTCTATTCTCAAAATAATGATGTAAATTTTTTAGTTGAAAATGATTTTGTAAACTTGCAATAGATATTGACCTCGTTGTAAATAATTAAATATCATGTAAATATGATTGATTCTTTTGTATATAACACCTTTATCATTAGTGCTAATTTGTTTATTTTATTCAGTGAAACCTGCCTGAAAAGTAACCTGTCTATTGCAAACAGATAAGATCATGTCCCTGCTCCCAAGAGGGTCAGGTTACGATAGATTTCACTGTACAACCAGTTTAGGTTTTGCTCGTTGAGCTAGTGTATATATTATGCGAAACATTATTTATAAAAGTATTACTAGTCATAAAAAAAAGCTATGTAACTTTTTCAGACATTTTATTTGTTTTTTTATAGTTAGAATGACTAACTATATTATATTGTATCATATTATAAAACAGCAATAAGATTTGTATATATAGAGATTCCGAGGTATGAAAAATTTACATGGCTTTAGAAAAATGTTTACAATTAGTCCTTTCATATGTAAATATATTATTGTACCTAAGATATAGATTTCTATTCTCCGTACCGGTATTGTTATATTTCCTGTTAAGTTATTGTTTGTTTGTTTACAATTTGATACCGTAATTGTTTTAAATGCGTAACTATGTTTTAAGTCGAGCTCTGTTGTGTCCTTCTAAGCAGCTGCCTACTAAGAATATAACGGGCATAATGTAAATTTGTGTCAACCAATCTTGCAGTGACAAGTAAACAGCCAATAAAAAAGCTTTGTTTGCTCAAATACTTCATTCAACATTAATTGAATGTGACAGTCTGACAAAAAACACAAGTTCTAAGTAAAAGATTTGTTCATTGCAGAAAAGTTGCTGAATCATATAGAAAATTCTTCTAAGATGCTTTTTGGGCTATTTTGCAAACTGTTTTTGGCACAGACTATTACGATATCGGCCATTGCAAACATTTATTTAAAAGGACTGCAACTTCTGTTGATACAAATTCTTTGAAAATGATGTATTGAAATTTATAAGTTTGTCAGTACATGTTCATGTATTGAAAAAATATTTGAAAATTAAATTTTATTATGAAGAATGCGAGGTTTGACTTGGTCGTATATTGATTAATGATTTATATGCTTGTTATATTAGGAATTTATTGTACAATACAAAAATGATTTATCATTTAATGGAAGAAAGTTCAAGAGTTTTTATTTTTAAACAAATATTCCAGAGAAGGAAGAAAAACCATTTTCAGCAACAAGAAATAAAAGTCTGACAGACCATTTCTTTCCAAAACAAGTTTGAACTTCTGTTTCTTCTTAAATTCAACTTAATAGCTTCAAAATAACACAAGTTTGAATTATAAGTGCTGAGAATTTTTTTTTTTTCCATATGTTAAATGATATTGAATAATTTATGCTGGAATCCCTTCAACAGAAAATATTAAAACATGTCTGTAGTTGCGGAAGTAGCTTTATAGGCCATAGCAATCTAATTATTTTTCTATGGAAGCGAAAATCGTTAACTTCTCAAATATTTTTGTGTGAGAAAAGATAAATATCAAAATTATATTAAAAAAAAACGGCAATTTGAAATTATAGACTTATAAATAAAACATTCCTTGACCATATTTGGCTACTCACATATTACCAGTTTCATAATACAGGACAAAAGACTTGAGGCAAAAAAGGTACAATAGCTAAACAACACCTGGGGCATATTAAAATGTACTCTGTATGATTTTATTTTGACAACCTCTGCATACCGCAGATAATTCTCCTAGATATATGCTACCGCAACTCCCCATGTCAGGTGCAGTCTGCGTTAACCCACTTGCCCGAAGCCTGTGACGATTAAAACTGGATTCGGACAAGTGGAAATTAAAAAGAATTTGTATGAATAATTAGAAAATTTTCTAAATTTGGCGTTTGGGCAAGTAGGTGGGAAAAAAAATAGGGCAAAGACTGCAAGCGTTTGTTTTACACTTTAGATGAGACTTAAAAACTAAACAAACAATTTTACTTTGGTGTTTCCTAGTGCTAGAGTTTTAATATATAGTCAGTATTGTTATTGTATTATATTAGTACAGTGTTAGAATTTATTTAGAGAATTAGATTTTATTTCTGTTGTTCATAAATGTTAAATGTAATCCTATATTTAGATATTCAAATATTCCAATCCACTTTGTATGTTTTTTTGTAAGTCGTTTGACATTGACTACGGTAGTACTGTTGACAGGTCGAAGTTTAAAATGAGTTTTTTTTCTAAATTTAAAAACTATGTTATTTTGATAATAACCATATCTTTATGATAAAGTTTTAAATAGACTTCATCATAGGACTATACAGTGAAAATAGAAAAAAATTTCTCTATGCTGAATCCCGAATAAACCAGAATCACATGTTAATAAAGACCTTAAATTTGACCCCTACTGTTTCCGATCTGATCTGAAATGGACACCTGTACATTCCAAACATACATTTTTGTCTCCCATTTCTTTGGGTTATACAAGTTTCACTGTATATAGGGATAAATTTATTTCCAATATTTGAATTAAAAACAAATTTTTTTGGTAAAAAAACCGTAGATATCAAATTTAGTGCACATGGCTTTAATTTTACTGGATCATGTTTTGTCTCCCAAAAAAAAATGACGAATTTTTTAATTTGAATTATTTTATATGACGTAATATAGAAATTTTACCTAAAATAGATGAAATCATTTTTATCATGGCTGTACAAGTGTGGCAATATCTAAAACTGTAAACTCATTTCATTGGTATATATTTTGTCACTGTTTTTACAGACTTGTTGCATTGTCACGACAACTTTGTATTATATTACCCAGAATTTAGTGTGTTTTGAATCATTGATATTGTATTTTTATATAACTTAGCTAGAAATTGTTTGTCATATTAAAGTACTACCAAGACCCATTAAAGTCAAATGTAGTCTGATGTAATATGATGCTGTGAGACATGTGATATTAAACTCTGATCTGTTATCTTATTTGTGTGTCATTTAGTTTGGCTAAATTTGTCTGGAGGCAGTAATCCTGATACAAATTCACCACTAATAAGCACAAGCATTTCTTATATAATTAGGAATATATTATTACAAAATTGTGATTTCCTTGAAAAAAACAAATATAATCTTGTTTTTACCTTAATTCGATAATTTTGGGTATTCATTGGTTTAAGTTTTTTTTTATGAATTAAAGACATATACATGTATGAGCTTTTGAAATCTTTAATACCATACCTGTATTATGCAAATTTTAAATTTATATTTGTTCACTTTGGAAATTCACAAAAATTGTAAATCTCTAGTCACATCATACACATGGTAACTTATAAACTTTCAGGATGTTTTGTTTCTCACAGAATGATTTGAATTAAATATTTTTGCCCCAAACATCCATCAATCAATCAATCCCAAAAAATGTTGCATAATTTATAACAAGCATTTTGTATCCATGCTTTGGGACATAGTATGTAATGTAATGATATTTAGACTATTCTATAAAGTCAGTGGAAAGAAGAGAAAAAAAATCAAACAATTATTATTTTTTCTCTCTTCTTATGTGCACTTGATTCGAACATCCATATGGAGCATTTGTTGTAACATAACTACCCATCTTATTGGCGATCCAATTTAGGTTTCTTTGGAGAGTACATTAGATAAAGTTTGACCTCAATGCAAAAATAAGTCTTATTTATTTGAGGCATCTGTGTTTGATCTGTATCTTCCTATGCAATTATTTATAGGGCAAGATATACCTGATACATGTACAACTTTTTGCAAGAACAAAAAATTGTCAGTGATGTATGGAAGGTCACTGGTTTTCTCTGTGTACTCTTGGTTCGTCCACCGAAAAAAGTAACAGACACGATTTAACTATGATACATGTAGTAATGAAAGTGGCATTGACACCCGTAAACCCACTTAAATTTTATGGAATAGTCATTTTATGTATTGAGAAGTGCTGAATCTTAAGAACCAGTTTGTACATATAGAATTGTCTAAGCGGGTAAGCTGTATTGTAAATCCAAAGTCTTTCAGATTTAGAAGGTTGTAAAAAGATTTGTTAAATTTTGTCAAGAAATGTTACATGTTAAAGTTTTGTTGAATGCATCAAAAATAAAATTGTAAATAATTGTTTATAATATTGTCTTGTCTTTTGCAAGAAATTTCTGTGTCCTATCTCATTACAGATATGTTTGATGTACAAACTTTAGAATCTTGAGATTTTCTTAAAAAGACATATGTTAATCACCTTCATCAATGGTATAAAGGTTATTGTGTTCACCTCTAGTGTGGTAGATCCTGGGTTAAAGCCCTGGTCAAAGCAATAACTATCAAATTGATATGTGTTGCTCCTCGGCTAAGTACAAGGTATTAAGGAATAAGAGCAGAGACTTGGTTGGCTCAGAATCAGGATAATGTTTCTGAGTTGGACATCTCTACCTGTGGATTATTGTTTTAATCTCACTGTAAATAAACCATCTATATATTTTTTTTAAAGTATGTTGGTCTAGTACATAGTGGACATCATCTCATCAAACTGGACTTTGTTCTCACCAAGATATAGCTGAACAAATTGTTAACATGGCACCAAACAACAATCACTAAAGATTTAATGTCATGTTTCCACTTTAATCTAATCTATTATTCTCATACTGAAGAACAACTTCTAGATGTTTTCTTGGATGTAAGATGTTTGTCTTGTACCATGCTTTGTTTGACATTCCCCCAACTTTGATCTTTAGCAAAGCTGACCCAAAGGGTCATGTGAGCTTTTATCATCACTTGGCTGCCATTGTCTGTACATCATCAGTTTTCTGTCTGTTAACACTTTCACAATTTAATCTCCTGCAAAACTTCTCAACCAAATGGAATCATACTTGTCTGGTGATCCCTTGGATTCAGATCGATAGAAATGAACATAGCCTAGTATGATGCATGAAAAATGGAAATTCGTAATTCTTGAAAAAAATACTTAAGCAATAGAAATGCTGCGATATTTGCTGTGCAGCATAATTGAGCTATATAGATTGGACTTGTATAGAGTCAAATATGTGGTACAGAAAAGGTGGGATATGTGTCTCTTATCGGCAACTCCCTCATAGACCACTAAACAGATGTCAAGCAAATTTGTACATTTTCAGTATGATCAAGCAGAATTCGTGGAAACATAATACAAAATGAATGATATATTAGATATTCTTGGTAATTTTTAAAAACAGAAACTTCTGGTCCTTGCCTCGTTCATGACTTGCCACCATGTTTGCAATAACCGAGTAACACGACGGGTGCCACTAGTGGAGCAGGAACTGATTACCTTCAGGAACAGCTGAGTTCATCCCAGATTTTAGTGGTGTTCGTGTTGCTCAATCTTTAGTTGCAGAGGTAGTGGTTTTAGATCATTGTTCGTTCTTCTGTCCCTTCTTCTTTTGGCCATTGTATCATCTATCCTTCTTCAATTCACGGCTTCTGATTACCACTGCGTTAAGTAGTATCACGAAAAAAACTTGTTGTCTTCGAGTCAAGATTGTAGTGTCTTAGTGGATCGACATGTCTACATATATACGAGCTGTTATTTTAGTAAGATAATGCTGCAAAAATCCGTCTCAGCTTGTGTATGGTTCAGTACAAAGCAGACACACTCCATACCAGCAAAAAAAGCTATTTCTTCTGAATACATTTATCATGGTCAATTGCTAATTTTGTGCTGAACTATAATCACCCACTGCTACATTATATAAATTAAATGAATATTCTTTATCATATACATGTATAATAAATAATCAATAAATTGAATGGACTTGACTTAAATATCTGAAATTAATATATTTCTCGTCATGCAGCAAATAGAATATAATAAAAACACTATAAATAAGATATATATACAACAGAGGTCGACAGAAGTTTATAAAAGCATACTGGCCATGGTATGTAACTAGACCAATGACCTTAGTTACTACAGAACGTTAACATTGTGTACTTAACCTATCAAATAGGTAAACGTATTGAAATGTTTAATCCACCGTTGTATCACACCGTTATAAGCTAAAACTACAGAATTCCCATAGGAATGTCCTCCAAAGAAAGATTAATTCAGTAAGTCGATGCCCCAATTATCCCATTCCTCTGTTATTTATTTTTTGCATAGTTTTATGATCTTGTCTATTTTGTTCACGTCTAGACGACTCCTGAATATGCATGAAATATTTGCAATTGGACGTTAAGTGCAACAGACAAATATTAGTAAACCGCAAGTGATAAAGTTTACCAGTTGCTTGCCCATGGTCGCTGGTTCTCTCCGGGTACTCTGGCTTCCTCCACCACTAAAACTGGTCGCCATGATATAGCTGAAATATTGTTGAAAGTGGCGTTAAACACCAAAAATCAAATCAAAATCAAATCAAATATTAGTATGGGCCTTTGTTTTTTTTGAAGGGTTATGTTTAGAGTTATGGTGTTTAACGCCTCTTTCAAATATATTTCAGCTATATGGTGTCGGTCAGTTTTATTGGTGGAGGAAACCGGAGTAACTGGAGAAAATCACCGACCTGCCGCAAGTTACTGACAAACTCTTATCACCCTTTTTTGCACGCCACTGACAACGGAACCTTGATGTATTGAAATAGAACCGATTGGTTTTCGGAAGTGCTCTCATAACAGAAATATCTTCTACGTATATGTAAGAACATGATAATCCCTGTTTTCATGAATAAGTACGAGCGAAGCGAGTCATGAAGACAGGGATTATCATGTTCTTACAAACTCTAGAACATTGTAAAGTAATCAAGACAATAGAATTTTGCCTTGTGGAGGAAGAACAATAGGGAAAATCCATGGTCCTAATGATTAAGTAAGGCAAAATTCTATTGTTGAGAGTACTTTAATTACTATGTTCTAAAATATTATCAGACCATCTCTAATTAATGACATCTACGTTAAATGTTATGTCTGTGGTTAGAAATCAATGACATTTCATCACTCGACTGCATAACGTGATCAGTTCTAGTTGGCAAATTAAATCTACAATGTATATCATGGCCATGAGGCAAATGCCTCATACCGAAATATGCGACCTTTTTTATACATAGATTTTATTTAAAAAATATAAAATCTGAATCTCTATTCCGATAGAAATGATATCCACTGAATGAATTCGTTTAATGTCTACAGTTACCGTTTGAAGTCCACTGACATCGTTGCGATGAAAAACAGGGGGGGGGGGGCTAAAATTGAAAAAAATTAAAAAAAAAAATTGCGTAAAATCGTGATTTTTCACACGAAATACCCCGCTCGGCGCGATTATTTTAAGTGCGCCCCCTAACTTGAAATCCTGGATCCGCCCCTGAAAGACATAACTGACTTCAAAGACATCAGACATCTCACAAGTTTATCGAACACCTGATGATTTAAGGCATACGTTCTTTTCACACGTTTCAATCTTAGCCCGGTTCTTGCCCTGATGCAATGTGTATTGTCATTTAGCGTCACGTTAAGCACTCTTGTCATGTCTCAAAAAAAAAAAAGTCAGGAGATGGTAAGCATAACTTTAAAGTTGCAAAACTTTAGAGGAATCTCGGTGTTTTATGTCGTTTTGGTCCATAGAAATGTCCGTGACTGAATATCGAAATTCAGCTTGGCTCATATTTTCTACGGGAATTTAGTCCAATGTATTTTTAAGTTCAAAATATCGATGGCGTTTACGCTATAGAAGCTGTGTTAAAGCTGCTAAACGCTGCTAAGTTCAGTGGCGAATCCAGAATTATAACATCAAGAAGGTGACACCGACTCGAATTTGTTTCCTTATATTTTGCAAGTTGATAGAAAAAAGGACGGACTCCCTTGCCCCACCCCTGGATCCTCCCCTGAAGTTCTTCTGAATTATTTCATATAACTAAATAAATGGATTATGGAAGATTTCAAAATATACATATTCGTTATACAAAGATCATTTCTGTGCAGTTTAGGGGAAATATCTTTTGTTTATAATTTACATATAGAAAAAAATGTTGTATTTGTTTGATTTTTTTTCAAATCCAATGCAGTGTCCGTTCGATGTTTCGTAGACAATTTTGATGTTCTATCTACAAAAGAACAGCCGGTCGATGAAAGTCTTGGAGAGATATTCTTAGGCGGCCTCCAGACCCCTCGCCCAATTTTTTCTCTCGTCTCCCTCCACTCGGCTATTAAGTGTTTTTGCCTCATTTAAAAAAGAGTCTAGTTACGGCCATGTATATGTGGGTTTCATGCAAACTATCTCTTCATGTTTTTCCATAGTGTATATCTCACGGGCGGTGTGCTACGTCACACGCACGGATACTTGAACATCGCCTCGAGGTAGGTTTATGCAGTTGTACAATTTAAAAAAAGGAACTAAACAAAACCAAGTAGTTCACCGAAGAGCCCACATATCAGACTTCATTGTTAGCATACATTCATTGCGTGGAAATCCGTCAGTTTTGCAAACACTTCTGTACAGTAGGATGGGTTTTGTGTGAACGGTATTCTTGCCTTGCACAGGGACTCGGTTAGTGGACATATTTTTTTTAAATTATTTTACGTGTTTTTCCTATTTACTATTTGTTTTTATTAAATCATTATCGTTAGCACCTAGATTTTCATGTTTACAGTCAATGTGCAATATACTATCCACATACTAAAAAAACCTAAAGGGATCTAAGTCGCCATTTTGAAATTCCTACTCTTCCTCGAATAAAAAATTATTAAAAATACTTAGGTGTGTCTCCAAACCTTCCCAGAACGCTCATTCTCTTCCTAAATGATTCATCTATCAGAAACATGTATCGATTTTCCAATGCACTGCACCCTTACACAGACATCGTTTCGTTCAGGTGAAAACATTCTAATTTCCCGTCGAAAGCAACGTGACTGACCTGCCTGTCGTTTTTCTACATTATCGACGATTGGAAAGAACTCCTGTCTTACGGAACCTTCCAGGTCGTTACGCTAAACATAACGGTAACTTCCCATACACATCGAGAGCCAATTTCCCGTACTACTTTAGCAAAGAAATATGGATCCTAACCAAGGCGAAAAAAACTCATTTATAATGGACATAACCTTGTTTTAACAGGTCAGGGGGGTACAGGAAAAACATATACAATTTAGTCATGTTACAAACAACTACGAATTTCAGGGATTGCATGCAGACAGTATCATTCGTTTGTGGGTGCTATAATTTTACACATATTTTGTGGTTTAGAGGACGGGCGCCACAGTAATGCTGACTTGTTAAATTTAATAATTTATGATGACAGATTCATTCATATAAAGCAGAGAATAATTGAGACAGAAGTACTTATTATTGACTGGGACTATTATACTGACAGTATAATAGTCCCAGTTATTGATGAAGTGTCTATAGACTATGGTATCAAAGAAAATTTTTGAACAAGTAGAATACATTTGTAGAAAAATAAAGAATTCAGCTTTTTATTTTAGGGGGGTCCAAGCTTACGTAATACTTAGTTTTGACTTCTTCCAGCTTCCACCAATACAGGACGAACTTTATGGTAATTTTGGGCATTATTGCTTTGAAAGTACTTTCGATGTGTATGGATTGGGAAGTTACCGTTATATTCAGCGTAACGACCTGGAAGGTTCCGTAAGACAGGAGTTCTTTCTAATCGTCGATAATGTAGAAAAACGACAGGCAGGTCAGTCACGTTGCTTTCGACGGGAAATTAGAATTTTTTCACCTGAACGAAACGATGTCTGTGTAAGGGTGCAGTGCATTGGAAAATCGATACATGTTTCTGATAGATGAATCATTTAGGAAGAGAATGAGCGTTCTGGGAAGGTTTGGAGACACACCTAAGTATTTTTAATAATTTTTTATTCGAGGAAGGGTAGGAATTTCAAAATGGCGACTTAGATCCCTTTAGTTTTTTTTTTAGTATAGATGTGGATAGTATATTGCACATTGACTGTAAACATGAAAATCTAGGTGCTAACGATAATGATTTAATAAAAACAGATAGTAAATAGGAAAAACACGTAAAATAATTAAAAAAAATCATTAAAAAAAATATGTCCACTAACCCAGTTCCTGTGAATTTTAACTGTACAGAAGTGTTTGCAAAACTGACGTGTTTCCACGCAATGAATGTATGCTAACAATGAAGTCTGATATGTGGGCCCTTCGGTGAACTACTTGGCTTTGTTAGTTTTCCTTTTTTTAAATTGTACAACTGCATAAACCAACCTCGAGGCGATGTTCAAGTATCCGTGCGTGTGACGGAGCAAACCACCCGTGATATCTGTAGTATTCAGTTATCTATATGAAGGGTTGTCAAGATCCTAATATAGGTTTTAAAAACGCCACATTTCTGTACATGTCCTAATCCAGGACCAGGATTTCCATCGTCGCACGGTTTTGTGTTCAGTGATTTAAGATTTAGATTTAGGTTTATAATATGGTGTTTAATGCCACTTTTAACAATATTTCAGTTATATCGTGGCTGTCAGTTATATCGTGGCTGTCAGTTATATCGTGGCTGTCAGTTTTATTGGTGGAGGAAACCGGAGTACCCGGAGAAAGCTATCGACCTATCGCAAGTCACTGACAAACTTTATTACATAATGTTGTATCGAGTACACCTCGTCAGTGATTTAATGTGAGAGGTAGCTGTTCGTTTTGTTTATATGTTGACCATCACTGTCTAAACTTTCGTTTCGTAATTGATTATATATGTAAAAAGTATTTTTGGAAACAAATGGAGATTACTTCGAAGTATTTTTTGTGCCGCCTTTTCGTTCGTATCTAATAAGACGAAAGTGTTTGGTGAACGACGAATCATATAGTGAGCATGATGTGGTGAACGGTGAACCATATAATGGGCATGATGTGATGAACGGTGAATCATATAATGGGCATGATGTGGTGAACGATGAATAATATAATGGGCATGTGGTGAACGATAAACCATATAGTGGACATGATGTGGTGAACGATGAACCGTATAGTGGGCATGATGTGGTGAACGATGAAGCATATAATGGGCATGATGTGGTGAACGATGAATCATATAATGGGCATGATGTGGTGAACGATGAACCATATAGTGGGCATGATGTGGTGAACGATGAATCATATAGTTGGCATGATGTGGTGAACGATGAACCATATAGTGGGCATGATGTGGTGAACGATGAATCATATAATGAGCATGATGTGGTGAACGATGAATCATATAGTGGGCATGATGTGGTGAACGGCGAATCATATAGTGGGTATGATGTGGTGAACGGTGAACCATATAATGAGCATGATGTGGTGAACGGTGAATCATATAATGGGCATGATGTGGTGAACGATGAATCATATTATGGGCATGATGTGGTGAACGATTAACCATATAGTGGGCATGATGTGGTGAAAGATGAACCATATAATGGGCATGATGTGGTGAACGATGAATCATATAATGGGCATGATGTGGTGAACGGTGAATCATATAATGGGCATGATGTGGTGAACGATGAATCATATAATGGGCATGATGTGGTGAACGATGAATCATGTATGTAGTGAGCATGTCTGTCGTTTAAATTTTTGTTTAATTGAACATAAAGTTTCACACTTTAGTAACCCCTTACACCTTCTTTTGCTAAAAGGGGAATTTGGAATTCGTGTATTTTTCATTTATAATTAGGTTATCCCTTTCGTGTAAAATGTTTCCTTTTGTTTGGGCAATTTCATAAAATCTTCAAAGAAAACACAAAAGCTGCAAGGACACAATACTTATCATAATAGCAGCCTACAGACAAAATGCCAACTCACAACATTGACGTATGAAAGAAATGTTAACTAATCTGAACAAAACGATTTTTTTATGTTCAAAAGATACCATCAAAGTACAAATATTGATATCATCACTCGCTATATATATAGTGTGGTTTTAAGGTTATATTTTGCAAAACCGTTCTAGTTAAAGCTTATAACATCGTCGGTAACTCACGACTGAATACGTTCATTAAGTAATGTACCACTCACCTTACCACTCTGCGATAATATCCACACATCATGATGATTGAAGAGTAATTGGAATGTGATCAGTTGTGGGTTACCGACTTCATGAACTTTTACTGTACAGCTGAACTTGGTCTTTCCGAATCCAGATAAGTAGGTTACGTGGATAACCCGAAGTAGCAATGTGGTTTGTTTTGTATTACCGTAGTGATTAGTATAATTTATCTCGGATAAATCGAAGACTGCGCACCTTCGAAATAAAACCACCAGTCCTTCGAGTACGACGCTGGGAGGTTCAATTGGGACTAAACGTACAATTGAATGTTAAGTTACAGAGTACACATATTTTTGACGTAAAGGTTAAGTTACAGTGTACACTTATTTTAAAGGTAAAGATTAAGTTACAGTGTACACTTATTTTAAAGGTAAAGATTAAGTTACAGTGTACACTTATTTTAAAGGTAAAGATTAAGTTACAGTGTACACTTATT
>MJUT01054191.1:4876-27090 GCA_002080005.1 Gigantidas platifrons | reverse complement strand
AACTATTGTCCAAGATAAAAATAGACTACACATGCAACTCACAGTGACACGTGACCCGTGACCCAGATTAGCAGGTCTCAAGAATATTTTCTGTATAATGGTATATAATTAAACAATGTAAGAGTTGTGCTAATTATAAAAAAAAGGTTTACTGTGTTATGGGAGATAACCCCAAAGAGAAAAAAATAATGTGAAAGATTATGCAACGTCTCATTTTGATAAAATGATTGGCTTTTGAAAAAAAAATATATATTACCATGATTAGCAATCATTAAAATCGCATTTGGTCTTTCTTTACTGAAACGCAAAAATAAAACCAAATCGAATTCACTGCCAAGTGGATGTAAATGTTAATATTCTCACATTCATGTATTGACGTAAAAGTAATCTCCAACAGTGTATCCTCGAAAGACGTCATGAAATGGTTATCACCCTGGAGGATGTGACACCGCGTGCATTCGATCTCATGACATGTTAATACGTAACCTTTGTAATTGAACTCCAGTAAATATGGAATATTTAGATAACAGACCACTCACTGACAACACGGACATTTCGTGTGTTTCAGCTGTACGTTGACTAATGCGGGCTGTTATTTTAGTGTACAGTGAAAATGGTTTAAATGCTATTTTAATTTTGGACGATGTTAATTTCTCCTACCATGACTACGATTGCTACATTCATTTGTGTTAAAGAAATTCATTAATTAAATCACATCACTATTTTCATAGCTATAATGTCGCCTACTCCCATCCTATTCACATTTCAACCACAAGACATGGTAGTACATAGTTCTCTAATCCAGTAATTTGCTCTATCTGTTATGGCAAGTGTACTCAGTCTTGGGATATTAGTATGGGTGATACATTACTGTACCCAGTCTTGTGATATTAGTATGGTGATACATTACTGTACTCAGTCTTGGGATATTAGTATGGTGATATATTACTGTACTCAGTCTTAGGATATTAGTATGGTGATACATTACTGTACTCAGTCTTGTGATATTAGTATGGTGATATTTTACTAAGTTATATGTACTTTTATTGGTTAAACGTAGAAATGCTTAACCATTACTCTGTAATGTATATTGTTTATATCATACCCGTGTCCATTCATTCATATACGTAAAGGTTGTTCAGTTTCATAACATACATAAGGCCACAGAAAGTACACGAAACATTTAAATTACCATTTGATATACTGCAAAAATGTTCTGCTTGTCAGTAAATAAATGTCCCTGACTAGTCTTTGCTAATGGAAACTAAGTTATATTATTACATTAACATACCTTAATTGTGGATTTAGGTGGATGTTCCATATGAGGTGATGTCATGGGTGCCTGGAACGCCCAACCAAAGGCATTCAATTGACCGCCATTATACAAGAGGAATACTGGGTAAAATTCATCACATGACATGTCTTTCCTTGTGTTGTACCAGTAATGTACACCTAAAATACAACATTGAATCATACAAGATCTTTTAATATACCAATATATGAAGAACAAAATAATAAGGGCATATCTGCCAAGCGAATATTTAAAGGGAGTCATTTTGATGTTGTTGTTTGTCAAAAGTACAAGGGTCTTTGTTTTATTTAGTCAGATGAGTGTCTGAAGTTCTGTTGAGGGTGACGCGCTATCCATTTTAGACAGAATATTTTGTTGATTGGTATAATATACATGTATATACATAGTGTTATCAGCAATATAATGAATAAGAAAATCATATAGCAATTGAAACTGATTTTACATCAACTTCTGAATGGACAATGTATTAAGTATTGATGTATACAGATATTTGTTTTACAGAAATCCCCTTAAATTTCTAATTCCGTTTTTCTTGAAATTGAAAAATTAAAAGATCAGGCTAATTAAAGTAATAAGACATGATCAAAAGCTCAATTATAAACGACAACACAGTGGTAAAGAAAAAGAAGGCATAGACAAAAACAAGTCACAAATACTTAATACAGAAAGCTAATCATATTGTTCCTTATCTATCAGAAGCATTTGAAGGAAATCCGATTCACAGGAAAACAAAACAAATTAGAGATATACAGCACAAATGACCAAAAATATTCAACAATTGTCGATGTTGTCTTTTAATCAATTGAAAGAAAGTGGAAATTATCAACCAATGGACCGAGTGATAACAGAAAAACCAACTTACCCATAGATGGGAAACACTTTCCACGGGTCCAATTAGTGGATGGAATTCCAGTCTCTTTATGTGGTATTTTGATTGAATGAGATATATCTGTTCCATTCTGAATGTATAAATCTGTACCTACTCCTTGTTGTCTTATTTGGGCAGCTGATCTTCCAGTGGTGCAAATGGTTGCTGTAAGTATAAATTGTACAACTTTTAATATTACTATCAAGGAGAGTGAGCAGGTATGTATGTAGTCGATATTTGTATATGAATGTCCCTAATACGCTTCCGTAGATATGTATGTTAGAAGTATCGATATTGCTTCCGTTTCCACGATTTTCCGATTGGATTGTGTTACAGTTCTAATGTTGAATGTTGTGGCATTTTTGATTGTAGCTTTATATCAAGCTGCAAATATTTAACTGCACTCTACAATGTAGGAAATGCCAGTTACGGTAAAACAGCAAAAGACCTGTCGTGACGAATTTCGACAAAAACCTATTAGTACTGGTACAGGGCAGTTTCCAAAAGTTAATGAACCAACTTGTTTTTTTTTCAAATAAGCTAATAAGTCTATATTTGTTTTTTGTTTGTTTTACACTCTTGCCACTCCTGTAAGATAGCAGTTCTTAATTCGTCAATATTTTGACATTTTGGATTGCGTTGGTTAATTTTTCGGCCAATAAAGTCCCATACATGCTCTATAGGGTTCATGTCTGGCGACATCGCAGGCCATGGAATTGTCTGAACAGCCTCTTGCTGTAAAAAATGTTGTACAATTCGGGCTCTATGTGGCCTAGAGTTGTCGTCCATGAACGTTGGCCTGTCAGCCAACGCATGATTGTCGAAATGGGGGACTACGCGTGGAGCGAGCACATTGTCACGGTATTATTGGCCTGTCAGATTACCATCAAGAACGTACAAGTCCAACTTACAGTCAAAGGAAAAACAACACAGACAGTTACACCCTCACCACCAAAAACAGTTGTGCCCAAAATGTGGTTGTCCTGAAATGAAGTGTTTCGTTGGCGCCAAACCCTTGCACGACCGTCGGTAGGGAGTAACAAAAAAACGACTTTCATCAGACCAGTGGACCTGTCTCCATGTGCGAATAGTCTACCCCAAATGATCATGTGACCAGTCAAATCGAGCATGGCGATGACGTAATGTCAACTGTGGACGTTTTATGGGTCGTCNTTGTGTAAAGTACATTTTTGTAGGACGATGTTTGTTGATATTTCTAACGCGACAGTTCTTAATTTGATATATGTTTTAAAAAATAATGTTAACTAGCTAATGGTGTAGATCAAATTTTTTTTTTTTGCCATCTTCACGGGAATTATCGTTTAAATGTTAGGAGAATTTGGTGATAACTCCTGCTGACTGTTGATAAGTCCTGCTCAGCTCACGCGGACTTTGATACGAGTTTTGTTTATGGAGCCAGCAGGTAGATATATCCGGAGGGAAGGATGATAAGTACTGGTACAGGGCAGTTTCCAAAAGTTAATGAACTAACGTGTTTTTTTTTCAAATAAGTTAATAAGTATATTTTTTTTTGTTGATTACCATGGTTAAATGTATATTCATAATACAAATTTGAAAAAAGTTAAAATTTATTTGAAAAATAGTCTATAGAATAAATAAAAGTTAGAGAATACCGAAGGGGCAATCAAAAATGGAGAAACTGGCAACATAGAATACACAAGACGAAGAAAAACACAACAAAAACACAGCACAATATAAGTTGGACACCACTATGCACAAACTCACACAAATAACGTAAATAAGATATGAGACCTCCTACAAATATCTGGAGGTAAAAACGAACCGAACATTGTTTTTACGCGGAAATCGTAACGGACATTTCAGCACAGAACTGGGTTAAAATTTGCCGATTTGACAGATTTGTTAAATCGATTTTTGAGTGGGTAAATCTTGAATGTTATCGATTATTCTTCCTATATTACTTATTAATATTTTTCCTCTAATAGTTATTCCTCTTTGGTTGATTTGCGTATTAGGGAACATTTTACCCGATAAAAAAAAGATTTTTTAACAGAAAGTAATCAATTTGTAATATATCTAGTTTGAAAGCATACATATATTACTACACAAATATGAATACAGTAACAAGTAAACTGACCGCTATGATATTGTTGATAAATACCACAACTTTACCTTCAGAACTAGATACGACCGTTTTTATTGATATATTGTTAGCTTGAAAATTACTGACTTTACAAAACAGCAATAAAATCTATGAAAATAAAGTTCTGCGGAAAGGAATATGATGTAACATTTCATTTTTGTGGTAGTTAGATACTAAAATATCCATCTTTATGATGGCTTACAACTGCTTGCTAATGCCATCAGTGTCTATCACCACTAACGGTTGAGTTCTATAGCTGCCATTGGTCACAGATGAACTCAATACAAAATTATAACGTGCGGAATATCGTTGATTTATTCTACCAATATAACTGACCACATTATTGATGAAATATTGTTAAAAATCGAGCTAAATACCAACAATATCGTAATCGTAATAATTCATTAAATGACACGGAATTACCAGGACAGACACAAATAAATGTAAATTAGTTAATTACATGGATCGACGAAATATGCAGATATATGGTAATTGCTTCCAGACATCACAAATGGGTGATTCTTCAGAAAAGAGGAAGGGTAACTATTTGCCAAGTTGGTTGGAATCTGTAAAATAGAATAATATGTTGATAAGGATGGATAATGTAACAATAGTTCACTGTCTCTTAAACATGAGATTCCTACCTATTCACAAACATTGCTCTGAATACCCTACCCATCCATATGTACATGGCTTCTGAATGACGTTCACCCAACATGAGGTGACCCTAGCCGATGTTGGCTATCTGTTTTGGTTTTATTGCTCCCAAAACTTTAAATTATTTGGGTTTCCAATCTTTTGATTTTGAGAGTACCTGATGATGGTTATTCCAGAAACGCGTCGTGTGCAACAAATTTGATAGATTACGTTTTTATTAGCCTTTAAACACCGGAATATTGGTTGTGAAATAGATGGTTAATTCCCAATGATAGTAAAGATTGCTTTTGGTATTGTAACCTGCGGCATTACCAGAATAGTAGCAAGGTATTATATACGATATACACACATACTTCCATGAGAAGAAGTATGGCTTATAATAATCGATAAACATAAAATTCATTTAGGTATATTTCCCTTCATATGAATGTTCATTCGATTCGACGACCAATTACTAAGAAAAAAGATATAGAAATTAAATGAGCATGGGAAACTAATCAACATTACACTTAGACATAATTTAAAACAAAGGAACAGCACATTAATTGATGTTCAATATTTGGCGTCTAACAAAGTAAAATGTGTCAACGATGTCATATTCAATGTACTTTTATGTTAATCAGAAGTCCAGATCAGATTCATGCCAACTACAAAAAGGAAGAATCCCTACAATAATATGCGAATGGTTACATATACCAGTGATGTTCTAATACTTGTAGGTGTTGTTTGTTTGTGAGAATGGTTACATATACCAGTGATGTTCTAATACTTGTAGGTGTTGTTTGTTTGTGAGAATTGTTACATATACCAGTGATGTTCTAATACCTGTAGGTATTGTTTGTTTGTGAGAATGGTTACATATACCAGTGATGTTCTAATACCTGTAGGTGCTGTTTGCTTGTGAGAATTGTTATATTTTTCAATCTATTTTAGGAGTTCATTAGTTAGCAAATGAATGAGTTCAGTTGTTAGAGACATTCAATGAGTTCACATTAGTTAGACAGTTTGTGGGTTCATTCATGAACCAATCAACTACACTGCAGTTTATGTATTAAATAAGACGAGTTTTAACACCCTAAAGGGGTAATCAGAATTCGTAAATCGAAAGAGAATAGGCAACACAATGGTCAAATGAAAAAGGACAAACAACGATCTTTCCAACGAACCNTGGTTACATATACCAGTGATGTTCTAATACCTGTAGGTGTTGTTTGTTTGTGAGAATGGTTACATATACCAGTGATGTTCTAATACTTGTAGGTGTTGTTTGTTTGTGAGAATTGTTATATTTTGCAATCTATTTTAGGAGTTCATTAGTTAGCAAATGAATGAGTTCGGTTGTTAGACATTCAATGAGTTCACATTAGTTAGACAGTTTGTGGGTTCATTAATGAACCAATCAACTACACTGCAGTTTATGTATTAAATAAGACGAGTTTTAACACCCTAAAGGGGTAATCAGAATCCGTAAATCGAAAGAGAATAGGCAACACAATGGTCAAATGAAAAAGGACAAACAACGATCTTTCCAACGAACCATTACAAACCACTGCACAGTAAACTAAAGATCGAACACAACACGAACCCCACTAAAACCGGGGGTGAACTCAGTTGTCCCGGAAGGGTAATCAGTTCCTGCTCCACTAATGGCACTCGTCGTGTTGCTATAATTGTAAACCTGATTACAAATCATGAATGAGGAACTTTACGAATTCTTTTGTGGGCCAATTATTGTATTCATTAGTAATTCACGATTCATATACCGGTAGTAAAGATTAAATGATACGTACTGCTGCAGAAATACCAGCAATATGACCCTGTACGTCATATATCAATATTAAGGCCAAGTCATTATCTTTAGCATAACGTCTACCATGCAGACCAGATGAATCTACAATGAAGATGTGTGTATTATATTATAGTTGTAATACAAGCGATTTATGTTAGCACTTTTTGTTTTAATAATTTTGATCTAAATGTCGTCTTAACATGATTTAATTTAAACACTTTTTGTCTTCACAAAGGTCAATGATCGCTACTTGCACTATTTACTGACATCGTTACTGCTCTTGGGACAGTAGTATTGACTTCAACACTGATAATACCCTCGGCTCAGACATTATCAATGTTTCAGTCAATATTACTGTCCCTTGGGCAGTCTATAAATCACGATAATAACCTAAACATAAGTAACTATTTTTAAATATAACATACTACTTATCTTGTCTACAAAAAACTGATAGTATTTACTTGCATAGGCGTGAACATGTCTAGTGTCCGTAGGTTTGTTGATATAATTATGCTTTGATTTTAATTATATTTCTTTACAAACAAACGTCGTTATATCGAAGTCGAACAGACCTAATGTTTTACTTTGAATTATCCGAGCATTCAAGATATCCACATTATATTATACCATACCCTTTACAGCGATAAGCAAACCTCGGATGGATCAGCATTACGCGGTGTAGTCCTGCAACGACAGACTTTATGTAAGTCTAATATTTTTTGTTCTATGACGTTAAAACAGCACGTTTTTAACAAAATAGGAGAACCATCTTTTGCAGTTTTTCTTGGGCTTTCTCTACATACAAATTGTGTATAAACTACTTTAAACTGAATACTTTAAATTGACAATTTTTCTTAGTAAATTTGCGTTTTCCAGGAAAATTGTTGAAACAAGCTCATAAAACAGCGGAACGGCTGATTAAAAGTCTATAATACACACCCAGTCAGAACTCACAGTCCATTCTTGATTTCATACTAGCATGTTGTTGGGTAAAATTGTCCTGTTTCGAAGATATGAATGTGTTTTTATGTATGGTACAAGATTATCGGGAATAAGCTGCCGCGGATGAATGATCAGCAAAACTTGGTGAAATGATATTATGTTGATCAGCAAAACACGGAGTCGTCTATGCACATGTGTATTGGAAATCTGTGCAGCATCTTACTATTATCCTTAAAATCATGATTAAACCACTAATATCAATAAATATGTACATATTTCTTTCTATTTCAGGCAAATGGGAGGAAATGAAACGGTGCAAATGCAATTTTTGTGCCTTTGAATGCGATTCATTGGACGGAATAGTGGAGCATTGCAAGATTCATCACAACCTTAAGCCATTAAAATACAGACATCTACTTTTAGATGAACATTTTGGAAATTTTAAATTTCAAACTAAAACTCATTCAGGAATAATTCCTGCAGATTTAGAAAAAACTGGAAACAACCAGTAGAAAACAGAGGCGGAGGAAACGAGTTATCAGCAGACACGATGAACCGGCGCATGGAGAGAGAGGGATTCGTCAGTTCCATGCAAAGGATGAGAAAAGGACTATCAGAATTGTCAACTATTGATTGAGATACTGTTAAGTTTTTATGAATCGAAATGCTTTATTTTGTAATATTTCTTTTGTGTATGCCTACTGACACATTTTAGTTCACCTGGACCAAAGTTCCAAGTCAGCAAGCTTATGCCATCATTTTGTGTCCGTTGACGACGTCAATTAACATTTCTTCATCCATCTTCCCCTCTGAAACCACTGGATATATTGCAACCCAATTTGTTGTGGTTGTTTCATCGAGCATCTTGCACAGAACTGACGCTTCGATTTTGGATATGTCGACAAATATGGCCGCTGTAGCTAAAATAGAATATAAGGGTCAGATGACAGTTTTTTCCCAAAAATATATTTAAAAAAAAACAGTCGCTTTAAGCAAAACTGTGAAAAAGGGTAGGATTGTTCAGCATTCTGAGATCTAACAGTGATAGTTTCTGGGGTTATTGCTATTTAATTTTTGTTGTTGTTGTTTTGTTTTTGTTTTTTTTGCCGTTTTCCGTGATCATTTCCTCCAACATTATCTTCAATAAAACCCTTGATGGACTTGAATTTGTTATATTGTGGGTGTTCCTAAGGACATCCTGAATGAAACTGATGCTTCGAATTTCGATATGTTGGCAATCATGGCCACTATTGTTATTAATAGGACATAGGAGTAAGACGCCTTTATTTCGAGGTATCTCGAAAACTATAACAGATGGAACAAAACGGAGGTAACTTACCTTCTTCGGTATTAAAAGATATACAAATGCTTTAATATACTATATGTTATCATTGATCCCTATATGAGTAACACTGCCATTTTCACAGTTTTTGGGCATGTATTTTGAGAGAAAAGCACTAAAACATTCTCAATATGGTTGAAGATGTTAGATGACTCTTTGAAGAATTTATGGACCCAAGAAAAATTTTCGAGAAATATTGACTTTTAGTTCAGATCAAGGTAAGCGACTCACCTTGGTGCAAGACTATTGCACTGAAGAGGTTTCGTTTGTGCAGTTTTTTCCAATCTTTATCCCATTTTATCTTTGACTACTATGGATGTGTAAAATAGACATTCAATTTCAAATTTATTCAACAATAGTCTTTATTGTGATAACATAGAAATAAAATTGTATGTAAAACAATTATAACAATTAAAAAATGTTTCCTTTGCCTTAAAATATTTTGTACATTTTGTAAACTTCTGTACATTTTATTGTAAATAAAAATTAAAATAATAATTGTGTAAATAAAACATATTCAAACATATAAAATTTGCTCTCTGCCTTACAAACGGTCATTGAAGTGTCACTGAAGCCAAGATAAACACAGCATGTTTAAAATTCAAAAGGAAAAGTGTCCTTTATTTTTCTGGTGGCGTCTTAAGTTACTACGGAATTTGAATTCTTTTCCACATAGACATTTGACAGATTTTACACTATGGGCTGCTATGAGGTTTGTTTTCATGTTGCATTGTGTGGAAAAACTTTCCACAGTGATCACATGCATACCTTTTGTTTTCAATACAAATGTTTGTATGCCTGCTTAGGGAATACCTTGAGGAAAACTTATTGCCACAAATTCCGACAGCCAGTATGTTTGTTAAGATGATCTTGGAAAAGACCGTTTTTGGTGAATTTCCTTTGACAACCTTCAAAAGGGCATATCAAAATTTTCAAGTTGTTTTCATTAGCATCTTCTTCCGAATGAATAACGACAATATGGCTGTTTAAGGTAGCACAACAGTCTAATTATGATTTTTTAATGAATTTTTTTTTATTGCAGTTTTTGAAAGTTCATATATATATAAATGTTTTTAAAAAATCCTACTGTCATTATCTTGCATCATTAAGGAGTAAATTGATAATTAAATTATGTAAACAAAAGCATGTGGTAAAGTGTTTGATAATATAAACATGTGGGAGGGGCTTATCTATCAATCACTGTGTTAATTACACGTGTCCAGCTGTTCACTTCTGACCACAACATTACATACACTAACCCGAATAATCCAGTCGTTATATTACGCTCCCGCTGGTCGCTACATTAACGCCTGAATGCATTCATCGATTTTTTTCCGTCAACCGGAAGCACTCCAAAGCTATGAACTATGGGTACGAAATCAATCAAAATAAGGCGCGTAAAAATATTTCTGGCAAGTGCATGTATATTTTCGGTTTCCCATATCCTATTGGTAATACAACGAATGTGTCATTTCCCTCTACGATTGATTTAATTGCAGATAACTGTTTTTCTTTGAAATGGAAACCGTATTTTGCTTCAATTGATGATAACGCTATGTTGATCTCCATTTTTTCACCCGGTTTGTTTACAACGGAAGACGCATCTGCGCATTCTCAAAACAGAGAAGAAATTTGATTGGTCCCCTCTAAATCAGAGGGGATGACGGATATTTATCATTGGCTGCCTTCAAGCCCTCGAGTAGCGACAGTGGATAGAGGGCGCTGAATTATTCGAGTTATACATACACTGAAGTGACTGAACATTTAATTTACTTATTAAAAAATTTTTTTTTTATTCATTTATTTTACTGCTGATTCATTTTATATTTTTTATCTCTACAATTATATATTGAGAGTAATATTCTTGCATATTTATGAACAAGTTCTAAAATCAGACATTTTTGTATTTATTAAAATCACTTACCCAACATTTCTAACAGCCTGAATAAATGCTGTCCTTTGATCTGCAGGGTTTATGTGATGGGCATGGCTTCTGTTTGGAACTTTAGGCATTTTTTAAAGATTTTTTTTACTCAAAAGAAAAGATATATGTAAATTGTAGGACAAATTTTGATTTCTCAAAAATTCTGTTATGGAAGAGTCCATTTTCAGAAGGAGTATTGTCTTCTGCCTTATGTAAAAGAATAATTTTACTTTTTATTTATACTATTGCATAAAATGAAGAAGCATGAATTAATAACATCCTCTTGGTAAAAAAAGAGATGGATCTATTTATTTTGATGTATAATGGTCTTGTTAATTATCACAAAATGTAACTTGTTACCCCTGTGTTTGTTTTATCTGGTATTATCTGGAAGGAGGAGGAGCTTGTCCATATTAGGTCGCATTTGTTTCTACCCTAAAGGACGTGAACGACTACGCGCGTAGTCGTTTAATTCATTTGTTTCTGCCATTTTAGTGTCAACGATGGCATCGTTGACGTAAACGATGTACGCGCAAAATAGTCGCGTAGTCGTTGAATGTTTGTGATTGAGACTTGTAAACGACGCATTTGTTTCTACATCCGTCGTTTAATAACTACAGACACGTGTATTTTTCGCGCTAAAAATCTTGAAACCTTGCAGAAGATGAACAACGGAGAAATAAATAGTAAGAAATCGTGTCTATTAATTGTTTATTTTAATCTAACACACCGTTTCTGAAATTTTCTATCCTTTTATAATAAAACAAAAAATAAAACCTTTACATTATTATGGTCGTCCTAATTCATGACTACATCTAGCTATGTCTCGATTCTTGGGATATCCCTCCTTTCCGTAAGTATATTGCAAACGTGCATAATAAGCTCATGATCTCCGTCTGCATTGTCGTCCGATCTTCTGAAGATGAAGACGAACTGTCATAAAAAATTGACAAAAATAACACAGCGTTTTGGTCATTCATTTTCCCGCGCTTTGTAAGATGTTTGTTCACCTCGGAGGTGTAGTGCTATTTTTATCTCTTATCTTCAGGTCAGTGAAGGTCATTAAACGACACATTTGTTTCTGGTATTGTAACGTTTACTAAACGACGCTCATCGTTGACAAAATTGCTGGCAGAAACAAATGCACTCTTAATTTGCTAGCTTCCAGATGTGGGCCAGACCTGTGACGTCAAACTCCCGCCAAAATGCCAAAGAAGTGCTGTTTAGGGATGGACAGTGCACAAATAATGCAAAAATAATAGCTTTAAGTGTATAAACACACAAACTGTGTGGTTCCTCTGATCAATTAAATATGTAAGGTCACTGTTGAGGTGTTCCCAGTGGGATTTGAAGGTCTATTGCATATTGGCAGGGGCCAGAAGTGGGATATATAGTTTTGTGGCAATTTTGCATGTTTAATTTACATGAAAATTATGAACTTAGATGAAAATTAGCACCTTTATGTGTGCCCCTAAGGACTTGAATTTGATATATATTGTTGAGAGGGATATCTTCTACAAAACCGTGTCCCAGTTTTTGGATAATTTGTTTCTTAAGGAATTTATGGTTCTTGAAAGAACAAAGGGGAAACAAGATTTTGACATCCAACAGATGAAATAGTTTATTTAAGGATTGGAGGCATATATAAAAAATCTGAGACACGGTTTTGTAGCTTGTGTATGGTTAATTAAAGGGCTGAAAACAAAATTTCAGTGGGAGTTGACATGAATGTGCTATTTTTATCCAAGCTGATACAGTGCATTTTTTTGTATTTTATTAGCCATAACTTTTTTATTATTGACTGCATATTATATAAATTAATTTAAATAGATAAAGTCACTTTTTAGCTACAAGATGAATCTTGAATTTTAAAAATCCATCAAGTATTTGCTGAGATATGAACCTTCAAAGACTCTTGATTGGAGTGAAAAAAAATCAGACTGTTGTGCTACCCTAAATCCCCTTTTCTTTTGAAATCTCTACCACAAATGTGACAAACCAAATCTTGATGTTTCGAAAGACAATGTTCATTCTTTTCTCGTTCAGTTTTAAAATACTGATTGCATGTTAAACAACGTTTTTTGTCTTCTCCTGGTATGTGCAGTTTACTGTGTCTGTTTAGAGTATACTTTGTCTTGAACACTTTATTGCATTTGTTACAGGAAAACGTTGGGTCGTGTTTGTTGTTTCTACTTCAACGAAAGATCCCCCTAGCAAAAATGAATCCTCTTCCACGAATGGTACTTCTGGAGATTGCGTTTCTTCTGCCATTTCTGAAAGATGCAAAAATTGTTAAGGGAAGGCTAGAAAACCCGAGGAACAAACCAGAAATCAAAATTACCCTAAAAAAAAATTGACTGTTAACACAGAAATATGTCGTAGCTGGACCTAGAAGACTGGATAAAGTTAAACTGAAAAAAATTAATTGACCATGACTGAAACTGAAAAAAAAAATGTCAAAGTCAATGGGAGCATAGACATGAATTGGACATTGAACTGATATGTAATGTTGCTAATGCAAGTGCATACCAAATATCATTGACTTACCATTAGTGGTTGATGTTTAATTGGAGCTAACACAAACTTAAGCATTTCTTTATTTTATGTCCAAGGACCTATAGCCACAAAATGGGCATGGAACAGAGATGTATTGATGCAAATGCAACCATTAGTGGTTGATGTTAAACTTTGAGTTTCAGAGAGTTCCTTCCAAATGTAAATTTTATAGTTAAGATATATTATTTCACTGAAATCTCAAAAATTGGGCTTCTGCGTAATTTTGTTGTCAACGTTACGTTACACACCAAGAGAAAGCAAAGGTTGAATAAACCAGCTAAAAGTATCATATATCATTTGCATTAAAACACCGCGGATTTCTTATCATTTACCGCGTTCTACACATCCCATTATTTTTTTCATCAGCGGCAGCTTATTCCCGATAATCTTGTACCATGCATAAAAACACATTCATATCTTCGAAACAGGACAATTTCACCCAACAACATGCTAGTATAAAATCAAGAATGGACTGTGAGTTATGACTGGGTGTGTATTATAGACTTTTAATCAGTAGTTCCGCTGTTTTATGAGCTTGTTTCAACAATTTTCGTGGTAAACGCAAAATTACTATGAAAAATTGTCAATTTAAAGTATTCAGTTTAAAGTAGTTTATACACAATTTGTATGTAGAGAAAGCCCAAGAAAAACTGCAAAAGATGGTACTCCCATTTTGATAAAAACGTGATGTTTTAACGACATAGAACAAAAAATATTAGACTTACCTAAAGTCTGTCGTTACAGGACTACACCGCGTAATGCTGATCCATCCGAGGTTTGCTTATCGCTGTAAAGGGTGTGTTATACTAACACTTCTATTAACAGACCGCATTTTCACTTTGAGTTATTCAAGGAGAATACTTATCCGAGTTCGTGTTAGCGAGGCCCGGTTGTATCCTGTATAGTAATAGAGCATTAATGATCATACTGCACCATTATATTTTCAACATTAGTCTAATGTCCTTTAATATAAAGTGTGAGGCTTAGAACTGAGGTTTATGGAGCTTTCCCCCATTTTTTCGACGAATACATTTTAAGACACTATTAATATTGTGATTATCCGGCAGAGAAATTTATGTTTGTCCACTTTTGAAATTTTCTGCCAACAGGAAGTGTACGGGCTTTCCAACGTTCAATAGGCAAAACATTAGAGTGGCACCAGAAAAGTTATATTTTGGTGAGAGGCCGTATATGACAATGCGATTTTACTGCTTAAGTAGAATGAGTGCTGGATAAACAGAATAATAACGATCATACTATACTACTATTATAAAATATCTACCTCCGCAGTCTGATATTTTCTTGAAGCCTTTGTGTATAGCGTCTTTTTCTGTGAGTGGCTGGGAGGCATAATTTATACTGCTGAATGGGTTGACGCCCCATGTAACTAAAATAAAAAGTAATAATATTCAAACCTTTAAATAACTCTAAAACCAGTTTTTAAATCAAAGACTTCGTCATCTTTCCACTTTTTCAATCATAATTTATTATTTGATGAAATACGATTTTCTAGGGGTGTATCGATGCCTAAGCTCGACTACATTACACACCAACGATCAGGCGCAATATATGAGATACACCACACTTGACTATCAACATCAAATTGAGTCTGTTGACCATTTCTCTTTATCATGCGATTTACAAAGATTGAATATTTATCTGTATTAGATCAGTAGGTTTAGAACTAGGCATGGACAATATTCTGCTTAGTAACTCCTCTAATGGGTTTCCTTGTGTAGCTCTATATTACATATCAATCCTTGTTCAAACATTTATTGTAGATTCACATAGATTTATTCAAGTATAGTTGATGTTGTATTGCATTGTGCGAACGACACGATGTAATTATACAACCTTGTCTTTCCTTTTAATGTTTCATGATTTGTGATGATATATACCGTACTTTCCACGTCATTTCACGTTGGGCGCCACTAATGGAGAAGGAACTACTTTCCTTTTCGGAGAACCCGAGTTCACTCCCAGTTTTCGGTGGATTTCGTGAAGTTCGGTTCTCGGTTGTGATCGCGGTGTGGGAGTATACAATCAGTGCCCATCACCAGTGATGTTATGAGTTCGAATCCCGACCAGGGCGAGGTGTCTAGAATTATGTGATAATGTTTGTCAGTGACTTGCGAAAGGTCGGTGGTTTTCTGCGGGTCCTTCTGTTTCCTCCACCAATAAAACTGACCGCCACGATATAGCTGAAATAGTGTTGAAAGTGGCGTTAAACACCATAAAGCCAAATCAACCTTTCTTTTGACAATTGGTTGCCTGTCCTTTGCGGTTTTTGATTGTCCATTTGGTATCTTCTAACTTTTCTGTCACTGCTATGCATGTTACTTCCCAATATAATAATCAATATCTGTAATATACGTTATCAGTTTGGCGTGGTCAGATACGGTGCTTTGGCGGACAGACGGGCCTATCAAATAACAAGGCAGAAGATTCGGACGCACGCGTACTACAGGTACAGCGCTTCCGACAGGCATGCGCTGCAAATAGTTCCAAAGTTCGATAGCGTAAGACGACGAAAGGACGAAGATCATGACAAAATAGTAAAGAAACGTCTTTTCAAATTATTAAAAGAAAGTTGAAATAGTTCCACCAATATCAACAAAGCGAACAATCACTCCTTAATAGCCGTTTTGTATTCTGAAAAAAGTTCATATCTATATTCAATCATAGAAATCGAATCTGAGTTATTAAGTCGGATCGCTTGATGATGAAAAGAACGTTTAAACAGTGATGGTCATCAATTCCACCATTATCAACAAAACGAACAATCACATCTTACCTTAAACTGAGACCGTGGGTATAAATAGCTGTGGGCGGAGCAAACATTCAGATTGTTCATTATTTTGACCACGGTTATCTCGAGGAGGAAAAATCAATGATACAGTTTAAAAAAAAAAAAAAAAAATCAATGATACATAGTTTCACAGTTACTTTCGGAGCAAAATTGTTGTCAGGCAAGGTAACTAGTTTTCCTCCCTACGAAACTTTCAGTCTTATTAAAAATAATATTCTTCACCAGTCTAAAAACTACAAAAATCACTATGAAAATTCAAATTTCTGAGGTATGTGACCTTTAGGTCACGTTGGTCATGTGACATACAGTTTCATAAATAGTGCTGTTCACTATATCAACGGGGATTTTTTTTATGATAAGCTCCGCCCTCAAATTTTGTCGGTAGGCACTACCGCAAATTCCCCTTTAACTGAACCCATTGAACACAAAGAAAGACCACATGTGGTGTTGGAAATCCAGGTCCTTGCATGGGACAGGTATAAAATATGACGGGGTTAGAATGCTTAATGGAATCACAACCTTTGCCTCTTAATAACTGGATCTCCAACGACAAAACATGCATAAACAAACGATAAAAAACCTCCACAGATTCGTTTCCACTCCAAAATACCACACAGTATCACAAAAAATAAATAAAACAACATAAACATGGACAGTACAATAGCAGGGTCAATGAATGACAACATAAACATGGACAGTACAATAGCAGGGTCAATGCTTGGTGCTGACAATAAAACTCGCAAGCCTCCCCAGGATATCTGCGACTAACAAAGGGCAGTAAACGGCTTTGCTCTTTATCACCTATTAATATTACAAAATGCAGAAGGCATAAAATAGCAGACGATTGCACAGAATAAAAAACGCTGGAAAGCGGGAACCGTATATAGGTCAACATACGATGCAAAAAATCAATATCCCTCTCTTTACATGTATATTTATGTACAATGTATATATTTCGGATTTTTTTCTAAGCAGGACGTTCAGATAAAAAATCACTCTTGGTGAACAGCTGGACCTATTAAACGATTCGCAAACAACTGGTCCAGTTTTCTGCCAAAAGCGTCATATTTGACATATCTAGACTAATAACGTATAAGATAAGATTTGGTGGTAAAAAAAAAGTGACAAGAGAAAGCAAAGAAACCCTAACTATGGCAATCTCCTGGCAGGAAATATGATATAAATACATCTGTCGTTTAAAGAAAACCAAGCTGACAATGCTACCACTGACCTCTCAGGTTGTTCCATGTGCCATCTGAAAAATGAAAAAGTTTGGGATAATTATTTCATTACAGCTTCATGGTATACAGTGACGGATTTAGACCTAGTGGGCCCCTGGATCAATAGGTTTTGGTGTCCTTAAGATTTTGTGTATGAAATTTCAACATATGGTCAAAGTATTTTTAAAAAGGCACAACTTAAAGCATAATAAGATAATAAAGTGGGCCGCATTAAATCTATTAGCCCCAAACAGTTTGAAGCGACCCCAAATCTTAAAAGGGCCTCGGGACATTCAGATTTCTCAACTAAATTCAATGGCTATTTAAATCTGAAAGGGCCTATCTAAATCAAAAAAGGACTCAATAATTTTAAAAGAACTCTATTGGATTATAAAAAAAAATTAATAAAGAAGTAAAAAAAAAATACAAATTATTTATTTGATTGCTGTACGTATGTTTTATTTAATTCTTAACCGCAAGCTTTAGAATTCTCTGAGTTAATGTGACCCCAAGCTTTAAGACCCCTGGGCCATAGCCCATATTGGCCCATACATAAATCCAGCCATGTTGGTATGTTGAATGCAACAAAATAATTGATAAACAAATTTATATGAAATAAAGAGTAGTGAAAATTTAGAGTTTTTCTCATTTAATACTATGTTTTATATCCCTTGCATTATTTAAAGAAATATACACAATGTTTATTGAGCACACATAATGGATATTTCTACATTTAATTTCGTCAAATAAACATCATATGACCAGCAGACGTATTGAAAGATCTCAAAATGCTGACGATAGTCTATTTTATCTTTTGGAATTAAATGGCAATTAATAAATATTGTGTATTGAGGTGACATTTTCATATTGTTTACTGGCATAAATAAATGTGATAAAGTTTGTCAGTGACTTGTGACAGGTCGGTGGTTTTCTCCCAAGTACTCCGGTTTCCTCCACTAATAAAACTGACCACCACAATATAACTGAAATATTGTTGAAAGTTGCGTTAAACACCATCAGCCCAAACCAAATATAAATGGAGTAATCGTACATTTTAATTAATAAACAAAAATATTGAATCGATGATATAAGCTTACATACCATGTGAAGTTAAAAATCCGCTACAAGAGACGGCACAAACTACCAACAAAATAAGCTGCAGAGAATCCATCTTGTATAGTACTGTATTGTCGTGGCACTATTACTGGATTGTAGATCTCTTATACTTATAGTAAAATACCTTATCTATATACATTTAAGAGGTTAATCGGAATGAAGGTTATCTGTTTTACATGAACATTAGAGCTTAAAAGTAGAACGGTAGAATTATTTTATCTATGTTCCCAAATATAACACCTTGGCATAGCAATATACCGGTATTAAGTTTGTACAAACAAACAAGAAACGAATTTAAATTGAACTCCGAGATGATCATCAACTAAATCTTACAATAGGCATCAGGAAGCCTTGTGCTCCATGAAGTTATCTGGAAATGAGATTGATTCCTTCCAAATTCGTGAATTTGGTCTATGCAAATTAATTAAGTTTCAATTCTGTGAAGGGAAATACAAGTATAGACATTCTAATAAATTATTATTATGTTTATACATTGGTACATATCTATATGAAGTGTTTGAAGATACCAACGGGGTAATCAGAATCCGTAAATCGAAGAAGAACAGACAACACAATGACCAAATGAAAATGGACAAACAACGATCTACAAAACATTACACATAAAGCTAAAGATCGAGTAACATGAACCCCACTAAAAACCGAGGCTGAACGCAAGTGCTCCGGACAAACTTCTGACATATCGGAAGTAACAGAAGCAATTTTGCACAAAAAGATTGTATCGAGTACACATCAACACAAACGGGATTCGAACTCTCAAACCCTTGTGGTGATATGTCACAATATAGCTAAGAAATAGCGTAAAGAAACAACAAACACAATATTTTCCAACATATCACTATACACTGTATTGAAATTATCTTGCTCTTTAAATTAACGATTTGAGGAGAGCTACTACTAACCATTGGTTTTATGCTATCCTCGTTAAATAAATAAAAAAATAAATGATATATAACTCCATTAACCGGGTTAAGTCAATTGATGGTTGTACATGTCACTAACCAGAACCTAGGATTGTCATCACTTTTCTCCATCTTATTTATATGGGGTGATCCAGAGGATATGTTCTTGCTTCTATGGTTGGTCAGAATATTAACAAGCACTGATGAATCACTGAATCACGCGGTATTCTTTTCTTTGTAGTAAGATTACAAAATCCATGACGTTTGCTTAATTGACAAGACATTTGTGTTGACGCGGAAGGGATTAGAACAGTTTGAAGATACTAAAGAAGGACAGACAATGCAATGGCCAAAAAAAAAAGAGGAAAAGGACAACAATGATGTACAAAACACTATGTACACTAAAAATAACTATCTGCTCTGCGTGTGTATTTTATGTATCAACAAAGTCATGATGACAGCGGAATTAAATGCACTATGATACGTATGGTCTTACACAACGCACACTAATGTTAATAAGAGTTGAAGGTTATTCAAGTATATACCAATGATACCAATATTGACTTTATGTCACCAACTGTACATGTCTTTATAAACCATCATCAGTAGTGCTAAATCACAAACAGTTTGCTATTAAAAAATAAAGGAGCAGAAAAACTATTGTATAACACACAGGAAATGAACAATAAATACTACAATTATAGTGAATTCGAAATATGAAAATTCAGACAATTTAACGCCAGGGCTGTTTTAATGAATGGGCAATTATTCATTTACTATTACAATCACAAGTTATTACAAACAACCTTCAGATGGTTGAGTAAACAATCAGCTTTATGTTATAATATACACATTATTGAAATTGCTATTCGGATTTTTATACGGTATATAAGGAAATAATTTCAAAGGATTTGATTAGATTTATCCACATGTAACCGTAAATCGGCAAATTAAGACATTTCCTTATTAATCTCATTCAAATTGGTGTTCATATTAAAGATAAATGCCATTTTTACTTGGGTAACTTAAGCCAAATAAAATACCAAGAATTTTAAATGCATTACTACCCAATCATATATACCGTATTTATTGCACATATGAAAATTTAACAAAATTTGCAATGAATACATAAAAAATCATCTTCATCTTTGATGGACTACTCTCACCTCTGTACAAATACCTAAATGCACCCAAATGCACCTTGTACACTGAACCCACTTTGTAAACTCCAAAACATAACCATTTTTCAACTTATCTGGTCTGAACTTCTTGCATGCACAACATAACTCATCTGCTGTGATCTCCGCTTCATTATCACTATCGAACTCTGAATCTACGCAAATAGCACTGGGTCCTGGCCTTTCGGAATCAAGCTCGACTTCACTTCTCATTCTTTTATTTCTCTCATTAGTCTCTACCTCACATTTTCTCTTTCTTACAAGCGTTTTACCTTTCTTATTCTTTTCCTCCACTCCATCCTTAACCTTTTGTACTCTTTTCTGCACCTTTTGTCACACCCTTGCCTTTCTTACACCCATTACTAGCCAGTTGTTCACACACATGTAGTCTCATCTTGTTAGCCACTGATTCTTCTGTCACCGTCTTTCCACTTACAATCTTGCTCAATTAATTCCTTTTCACATGCTCTTTCTCACTCACTGTATTTATTCTCTTATAAAAAAATCTACATTAGTATGCTCTACATTTATTCTATCCGACACATCAGTGTCCTCTACCTCCTCAGAACCTGTCACTAAAGTGTCCATAACTTCATCATCTGGTTGTTTCTGTATCTCCTGATTGTCATGATCAGTACTGCGGCTCGACTGAAAAATCTCTGAAGGTTTCATAATATCATTATTTATAATGGATCTGTTTAAGGGATATATTCCAGTTTTTCTGAAAGCAGAGTTAAGATTTTGTTGTGATAGTGAGCGCCTGTATGCGGAGCAAGGTAATTCACAAAAATCGTAACGTGTTATGGCACACTCCTTTACTCTCATTTGTTTGTGACAAAGAGAATTATAAATGTTCTGAAAAGGGCCAAATCACCAAACATCTAATGGTTGAAGAAAGTGACTAGTATGTGGAGGTAAGACTTGTAATATAATGTTGTTCTGTTGTGCCCATTCTATGACTGGTAATGTTACATGAGATTTATGGCCATCTAGTAATAACAATACTTTTTGGCTTTGAACATTAACATACTTAGTGAAATGATATTTGAGATCAAGAAATATTTCGGAATTTGACCAACCACTTTCAGATACGGTGCCTTCAGTACCAGGTGAACGTCACTTCAAGAGATCACTCCGCATTCTTGCTCCAGGAAACACAAAATAAGGTGGAATGCTGTTCCCAATTGCAATATATGATGACGCTTATTGTTTGTACTGGATCTTCATAGAAAAAACAGTTTGAAGATACCAAAGGGTTAATCAGAAGCCGTAAAGAGAAGAAGAACAGACAACACAATGGCCAAGATACCAAAGGGTTAATCAGAAGCCGTAAAGCGAAGAAGGACAGACAACACAATGGCCAAGATACCAAAGGGTTAATCAGAAGCCGTAAAGCGAAGAAGGACAGACAACACAATGGCCAAGATACCAAAGGGTTAATCAGAAGCCGTAAAGC
>MJUT01054177.1:115869-134195 GCA_002080005.1 Gigantidas platifrons | reverse complement strand
TTTGTGTCTGTCCCTAGTCAAGTCCTGAGTTTCTCATGACACGTGTTGTGATCCTTTTTGTGTCTGTCCCTAGTCAAGTCCTGAGTTTCTCATGACACGTGTTGTGATCCTTTTTGTGTCTGTCCCTAGTCAAGTCCTGAGTTTCTCATGACACGTGTTGTGGTCCTTTTTGTGCTTAAATATTTGAAGTGAGTGATGGTGGCTCGTTTTGTTGATATTAGTTGAATTATTTTCACATCGCTGATTAAACTTTCTGTTCTTTTAATGTATTATATTATGCTAATTAGTTTCCCCGATTCATATTCCGCCACCATATAACTGAAATATTGTTGAAAGTGGCTTTAAATACCATAACCCTCACCGATTCCCATTTGACGATAACTCTTTTGTGTAAAAAAAAATAAAGTATAGAAAAGAATGAAACCAAAACATGACTGTGGCAAAATGTCAAAATAATAATGGCTTCTAAAAATATTTCCTAATTTAATCTTATTGGCCATATATATAATATATATTTAGTAAAGGCTATTTAACATTTATATAATTTTGTATATTTATGTACATGTGCGAAGGCTTACAACAAATTGTTTATTAAATCAAATCATTCCAATTGGACCATATAAAAGTAGTGTACAATTTCTACTTTATTGTTTTATGATCTAGTTTGTATAATGTCGTACCGGAACAACCCACTTAGTCTGGAAAACGTTTGATCTAATTCAACAAAATGTTTGTATACAAGACGAGAAAATGTCCATTTCTGAAATACAAATGGAATTGATTTAATAATATCTGCATCAATTTGACATAATTTGATTATAATAATTAGTAGTATGATATGTTGCTTAGACATCTAAATTATGTGTACACGTCAAAAAACGAACAACAAATTACAGGTCACGCATGTTCAATGAAAAAAAATCCAACAAAAAAGCCAACCAATGTTTGCTAGATCAGAACAACACTTAAATGTCAAGTTTTAATGAGTACAATTATCATTAAAACGTAGTAAGAAGGTATTCAACTTTCACCACTTAAGGTAAATTAAACAATTTGAGGTGCGACGGATTCGTTGCCACACAATTCGACACCGCCATTAAACCCTCGTTTTGAAAAGCGCAATGACTAACGAAAGTAATGATTTGATCTTGATAAGAACGCGTTAGGTATGTTTTTATCCTTTCAAAATTGTCATACTCGAAAAATATCCGGCGTTAAAAAACCCTAAAAAGTAGATAAAAAACCTAAAAAGAGATGATAAAAGGCATTCATGAAATAGAATACCTATAAAAACGGTTTCGTATAAAATATCACGTGACATTTTTGATTGGCTAGTAATGTCAGAAATATTTAAGGGAGACATACTGACATCATATTTAAATGTTTATCACGTAAATTTCAAACGAATTTTATGACCGTCTATCTATTATCAAATATCCGAGTTTTTGTTTTATACTGTAATATTCCTGTCAAATTCCTCTCTTGTATGGTGTTTCAAAATCGAGACATTTACTACACGCAATCTAATAATTAAAATTAGATGTATATTTGAGCTTTATTTTGGGTGATATACTAGCTTATAATGACATTAAGATCTGGGACCATGTCAGGCAGGGTTGTTATTTTCATCCGACCAATCAGGAATGTGCCCTCCTAAATTTTGAAGTATTAAAATGCAGATGGACTAAATGTTTTTTGTCAATTTGTCCGTCTTGAAATAGCGACATATCAAAACAGCGACAAAAGATATATCAAAACAGCGACATATTTAATATATCAAAACAGCGAACGTTACTTGTATTTAATAATACTTTAATAATATATAAAATGGCTCATAACTTTATGCAGCCATTGCCGCCATGTAATACCACCCAATCAGCACAAAATAAGGACATTTTGTAGAGGGTCTCCTAGTCATCATTCCTATAAAGTATCAAAAGTATTGACTTGTAGTTTTAGAGGAGAAGATTTTTGAAAATCGGCCCATCAGAATCAAGAATTGCCTCTGGCGACCATGTTTTTCATCCAATTGGCATGAAATGAGAAAAGTTTGTAGAGAACCATCCATACATTATTCCTGTCAAGTTTGGTTTCATTTGGCCCAGTGGTTTCAGATGAGAAGATGAAAATGTGAAAAGTTAACGACGGATGACGATGACGACAACGGACGCAAAGTGATGACAATAGCTCACATGGCCCTTTGGGATAGGTGAGCTAAAACATATATTGCCCTCTGCTCACCAACTGGGAGGTGGAAGTAGGATGTTGAGCAGGATGAATATTATATCCGAAATAAAAGTAGCAGTAGCTAAAATAAACTAATTTTCTCTATCATATCCTCTTTCACCTGTCAAAATCGATTTAACTTAATGTCGCTATTTTGATATACAATTTTCAAATAGGTAATTAAAATTGTCGCCGTTTTGATATATGGGTAATATCGCTATTTTGATAGTCGCTATTTTTATATGTCGCTATTTTGATATATCCCCTTGACACCACGTAATGTTTTCGAACGACTAGCTTATGTGTCATTAAGTAATCCTGACTGTTTGTTCGATAAGAGTATCTTTTAAAGACTGCTCACTGTCAATAGTTAAATCCAACACACGCTTAGCCGTTTTTCCATTGGTCAATATATTTTCCCCTATTTTGCATTTGAGTGGACGGTCAAAGATGAGTGAAAGGTTACCTAGCATGACCCCATTCGGTATCTTCTTAGATCTTAGCATATTGCCTCAAAATGAACCAATAAACGTGTAATTTTAGTAAGATGGTTATTACACATGGCGGACAAGCACTATTGTCTATTGAAAAGTCGGGGCCCGGGTGGCTCAATGAGTTAGGTCGCTGGGATCTAACAACTCATACAAGCCTATCACCAATACGGCATGGGGTCGCGCCCGACTTTGTAAATTATAAAAAAGGGTGCACTCGACGGCCGGCGCCCCCCCCCTAATATTGGAAAAAATATGATTTTTTTTGCTTAAAATCGTGATTTTTCACACGAAATACCCCAAAAATTTTCGCGCCTCCCTCCGCTCGGCGCGATTTTTTTTAAATGCGCTCCCCTCCCCCTAACTTGAAATCCTGGATCCGCCCCTGGTCATCCATAGTTGTTCGTTTTGTTTATATTCGTGGAATTGTTTACCATCAATGTTTAAAATATCCTTGCATAATTCGAAAGGAAAATATACGGATATTTCATTGTATGAGATTAGCATTGAACTCCATGTTTCATTTCAATCTAATAGTATAGTACATGTCGTACCTCTTTATTTGTTCAAGCATTTTAATATATTTTATTGTGATATTCAATTCCTTGACACTAAGACTCGCAGCCGCAAGTGATACAGTTTACCAATTACTTGCCCATGGTTGGTGGTTCTCTCCGGGTACTCCGGCTTCTTACACCCCTAAAACTGGTCGCCATGATATAGCTAAATATTGCTGAAAGTGGCGTCAAATACAATAAATTTAATCAATTCCGATTCAATCCATGACAGTGATCTAGCACTTTGCCCCATTGTATATACTCGTTGGTTCCAAGTTAAGCAAACAAATAATAACAAATATCGACAATTACAAAAAATGAAAAAGAAAAAAAAAGAGAAGTAAATAAAGACTTATTTTCTGTCAATGATTCTTTGTTTGATATATACACTAACATGGTTTATTTGTTATTGAAGTTTACAGTTCCATATCAATATATGGACATAAATAAATAGTATTTGAGTCGACACCAAATTATTGTGTAACTTTCACCTTTTTTTTCCACGAATAATGAAAGAATAAATGCTAACACACGAGTGCAACACGCCACAAAGATGCCATTGTTTTTCTCAACAAAGAAGCGAGTTCTCTCTGTCTTCGTATGTGATTTCCTAAAGAAAGTGTGCATTGTGTAATAAATCTAGATTGAAATGACATTATTATGAGAGATACTGGAACAGACATCAATCAAAAAGGCCCCACTCAACGAATTTAAGATGGGGTTCTTCGACAGGAAAGGTACACATGTAATGGAATCCGCTTAATTTGTGACGGCCAAAATGATTGGGTTTTTTACAGAAAATAGACAATGCGCGCGCTTCTAGAACATGAATGTCACTCTTCAATGCGAAAACCAATAATCAAAACATAAAAATTAACTGATACCCTTGGTTTTTGTATGATTTATTGTAAAAATAAGTATTAATTTACATAAATCTCATTTACTGTACATTTTTATTACCCATGACTTCGCTTAAAGATGTGTCTGCCATTTTGAAAATTTGAATAATACTTTGGATTGTGTTAGCGTTCCCAACTGCTTTTTGTTGATGGCGTGTAACCTTTTTTTCAACAGCTAAATTGGATGTCAAAGAACAGCTTAGCGAGCACGACTGCCATTGATGTTGTAATTTAAGACCACTCACATGCCGAAATAAGATGGCGATACCAAAACCAGACTGACATGTCGAAACATTTTTATGACTTTCTGTAATCGAATTTCTGATCAAGATAATGGCGATGAGATTGTGCATAATGATAACATTGAAATAAAACACAACATGCTACATTTTGGGTTTTAAAGAAAAAGAGACAAAAAAAAAAACAAAAAAAACAAAAAAAAACAAGAAAGATCAAAGTGGCATATATGACAGTTAATACATGAGGAACCAACACATATAGCTTGACGATTAACGTTCAATGAACTCAGTTGAAGTTACACTAGTTATATGGAGTTCTTCTTCTTCCTCCAATGAAGTTCATCCCTCAGTGAGCCTGAGTATTATCGAACTTATGATATGTACATTCAACGACAAGGAGGCATGTGATTAAATACAAAAAAAGTAATATGTACAGTTAAAACTATGATGTGAATGTTTAAACATGAGCCAGCTCCACCTTGAACGCTTCAAGTGTGGGAACACTTATTAACAGTACTGAGTTATCTTGATACTAGTAATTTATATTGTGAAAATACAAACGATCACCCACATTTTACTAAAAACAAGATGAACCATTCTCATATGTTTACCTCCAGTTGTATGTAGGAGGGCTCATGTCTTATTTACATTAATTGTGTTTGTGTGTATATTGTTGCTCAACACACATTGTGTTGTTTTTTGTTTGTTTGTTTGTTTTTGTATTCGTTTTGTGTACCCTATATTGCCAGTTTCTCTGGATTGTCCTTTTTGATTGCCCCTTTCGGTCCCGAGCGTTAATTTACAATAGGAATCAGATGTATCCACATATCGTGTTGTCTTTTTTTTTTTTTTTTTTTTTTTTTTTTTTTTTTTTTTTTTTTTTTTTTTTTTTTTTTTTTTTTGCCGTCGTCTTGTGTACACTATGTTGCCAGTTTCTCTGGATTCTCCATTTTTGATTGCACCTTCGGTATTCTCTAACGTTTATTGTGACAAGTAAATAGTGCAATATTATTTGACACTCTATGCCTTACTGATAGCGTTATTCTATAGACCAGTCCTATATCCTGTTTTAGCCAATTTAGTTTAACAAGAAGCAACCAGAAAAATCCAGTCGTTGTAATCCGACATCCTGAGTGAGACGATTGTCGGTAGAGAGCACAATAATCATTCGAGCTAAACAAGACGGACAATGAAATATATGAACGTTACAGAATGTCTAACTGAAACAGAGATAAACTTCACATACATTTGTATTAAAAATGACGCTTGTATTGTAGTTTTTCTTCTGGTTTTGTGTTTTGTTAGTCAGCGTAAAGTACATATTAAATGTATGTAGGTTTTCTCTCTCCGTTAATACAGACTGATCGAGTGATGTATACATTCAATTGAGCTGTTTTATGGTAGTAGAAGTTACGAAGTTACGAAATAAATATATCATGTAGACAGGGTCGACCTTCAGCGAATTGAACAAATTGCCCGAAATTGGACCCCTCAACTACTCTCGGCTGCTAAAGTACACACAACAACTCACTTCAGGTTTCACGGAGAACAGCATTGGGCCCCACACTAGAGTTATTTACTCTTGGCTGCTCAAGTACACACAAAACCCCACTGCAGGTTTTACAGAGAACAATTGGGTCCCACGCTAGAGTTATTTACTCTTGGCTGCTCAAGTACACACAACAACTCACTGCTGGTTTTACAGAGAACAATTGGGTCCCACGCTAGAGTTATCTACTCTTGGCTGCTCAAGTACACACAACAACTCACAGCAGGTTTTACAGAGAACATCATTGGGCCCCACGCTAGAGTTATCTACTCTCGGCTGCTCAAGTACACACAAAAACTCACTGCAGGTTTCACGGAGAACAGCATTGGGCCCCACACTAGTGTTATATACTTTCGGCTACTCAAGTACACACAACAACTCACTGCAGATTTTACAGAGAACAGCATTGGGCCCCGCACCTCCTGGGACCGATCCTACATGTATATACAAATGGTGGCACTCTGAAGGGCCAATGTGTGCACGCTTAAATTGTCACAGGAAAAAGGGGGATATAATGAATAGGACTGGAAACGTAGCTTTTGAATTTGATTGGATGCTTAACTTCAAGTGAGCAATATTCAGATTTTTTACGAGAACAATATTCGCCTTGCAACGGACCAACAACGATCACTATTAACAAACTAATTCATGGGAGCTGCTCCGAGTTAATTGTGCTTACACGTGCAGGAAGCGTGGTATTATCTATGTATGAAACATTCATTCACGTTCCATCTTAAGTGGAGTTTGAGTGTTAGATACTGTCCCACAAAACTACAACCTCCCCTTTCTAAAGTGTTGTACCACATCACGAAGAAACTACGTTCCATATATACACATCGATATTCCTTTTTCTCTTTATGAATTGCAAACAAATTGTAAATCAAAAGACCTACACCAGTGATTCTTGAAAACAGTTTTTGATCAAGTAAAAAAATGTGAAATAAATTAATTAAGCTGTAAACACATCAGAGCATGTGTTATATACTGTATATCTTGTCTTTTACACAAATCCCCCTGCTATCCTCATGGCTTTCTGGAATATCGTATACAGTTGCTACCAATAACAACCATAAAACGTTTACTATTGTTTTATTGTGTGGTTATGGCTGCTGTACGAGTGTTATTCTTTTTATCTTTCACCGCTATCAATGGAGTTCTAATTCGCCGGAAAACCCAATGAAACTTACTTTTTCTAAGATCACAAATTGTACTACATAGAGTCTTATTCTTTATGAATTGAAGCATGAGTTATTGTAATTTTATTGTAAAGCAATCGCTTTATTATGTTCCATCATAAAAGCAGCTGGTATTGTTTTATGTGTTTTTTAAGGGTTTAATTTGAATGAAATTATAAAATCTCTCACTACCTACAGTATAGCTTTTTTAGACCACATGTGTCTCTAATATGATTTATACAGGGAATGTCATACTTTCCATTGGTCGTCCCTAATAATATTTGGGTTTCCTCTTCTAGTAGATACTTACCTACGATCATTCAGCTATAATATACGTTATACTGTTATGTGTAACTTGCGACACGTCGGTGGTTTTCTCCGGGTATTCCGGTTTCCTCCACCAATAAAATGTACCGCTACGACAAAACTGACTTATTGTTGAGTGGGATTTTTTACGTCATATTGTCCTGACAAATTCACCAAGTTAAATTATGTTTCTTTCCAATCTTTCGATTTTGAGCATCCCTAATCAAGGTTATACCAGAAAGGTGCCGTGCACACTATTAAGGCGCCGTGCACACTAATAAGGCGCCGTGCACACTAATAAGGCGCCGTGCACACTAATAAGGCACCGTACACAATAATAAGGCGCCGTGCTCACTAATAAGGCGCCGTGCACACTATTAAGGCGCCGTACACACTAATAAGGCGCCATGCACACTAATAAGGCGCCGTACACACTAATAAGGCGCCGTATACACTAATAAGGCGCCGTACACACTAATAAGGCGCCGTGCACACTAAAAAGGCGCCGTACACACAAATAAGGCGCCGTGTACACTAATAAGGCGCCGTGCACAATAATAAGGCTACCCGTGTAAGGCCCGTTCGATTACATGCTCGCAAAAACATTTAAAATTATTTGGCTTTCCACACTTTTGACTTGGCGCATGCCTGATGAAGGTTATTGGACAATGTATCCATGTTTTTATGACCATCACTGTCTCGATACCCCATTAGTCTCCGTGGGTATCATCACTGTCTCGATACCCCATTAGTCTCCGTGGGTATCATCACTGTCTCGATACCCCATTAGTCTCCGTGGGTATCATCACTGTCTCGATACCCCATTAGTCTCCGTGGGTATCATCACTGTCTCGATACCCCATTAGTCTCCGTGGGTATCATCACTGTCTCGATACCCCATTAGTCTCCGTGGGTATCATCACTGTGTCGATACCTCAGCTGCTGGACCATTAGTCTCCGTGGGTATCATCACTGTCTCGATACCCCATTAGTCTCCGTGGGTATCATCACTGTCTCGATACCCCATTAGTCTGCGTGGGTATCATCACTGTGTCGATACCCCATTAGTCTCCGTGGGTATCATCACTGTCTCGATACCCCATTAGTCTCCGTGGGTATCATCACTGTGTCGATACCCCATTAGTCTCCGTGGGTATCATCCGTCCAGTAATCAGAGGTTCTGCATGGACATGGTTTGTTTCATATACAGTAAAATTAGTCTTATATGACCTTCCAAGGAAACAGTAAAATATGGTCACATAACACAGGTGGCCGCTTAGTACAGGTTTAATTGATATGAAATGCACTGTGAAGGAAAAAAAAATAAGGTTACATAACACAAGCTATTGCTTAACAGAGGTGGTCACTAAAACATTTCTGTTTTTATTCTTAAAAATTAGTCTTGGAGTTCCAGTCTTTTGACCCAATGAAAGTTACTACAGAAATTCGTCATGTGCACTAAATTAGGTTGCTATGGTTTCATGACGTCTTGATAAGATGATAATATATATTTTGTACTACAGTGAGTGACTTATTGTTGTTTAACGTCAACTCAGCAATTTTTCAGCAATGTCATGGCGAGAACAAGTTAATTTTCAATGAGATGATGATTTTTATAGTTTTTTTCTACCTCACTGAAAAAACAGTCCGCAGATAGACATATCGCCCCACTCGGACACATTATCCTGATTCCGAGCTAACAAGTCGTTGCTATTTCTCCTTAATGCTGTGTGCTTATGGGGAAAGCAACAAATACCAATTGCATCGTCTTTGGTTTGATCCGATTGAGGCTCGAACCCACGAGATCCACCACACTCGAGGCGATCACGCTTACCATAACACCACCGATGGTAGAATCAATATGCTTATAGTACTACCACACCGATACAAAATCTTGGTCGTGTTTGTAAAGTGCCACGCTACACAATAAAGACCTCCTTTGTGAATTTCGAAAATTGAGTAGCCACATTGTAGGCTCTAAGCAATGTCCGTGCCTGCCCAAAATCTCCATACGTTTTGAGTGGCAGTCAAAAGTTGTTACCCCAGTGTCACGAATTTTAAATAATATCATAACGGGGTTCTTTGGTATCGTGATAGCTAAATTAAAAAATGGCGACGAAAATTTGTTGAAATATATACCAAGTGCATACACGGTGTTATATAATTCGCGGTACCATAGGATATGACTATATAATGTATGAAGTTCAAGATTAGAACGCAGTGGTTTTTTTGTCTTGGTTTTTTTTGGGAGGGGGGGGGGGGTCATTTTAGTACAATTTCTTTCTCTTTCCCCTCTGTCGTTTTTTTTCTAGATTTACGTTGTATGAAGAAGAATTTGTAGATACCAAAGAGGTAATCAGAATCCGTAAATCAGAGGACAGACAACACAATGGCCAAAAGATACCAAAGAGGTAATCAGAGGACAGACAACACAATGGCCAAAAGATACCAAAGAGGTAATCAGAATCCGTAAATCAGAGGACAGACAACACAATGGCCAAAAGAAAATGGACATACAATGAGCTACAAAACATACACATAAAAATAAAGATCGAGTAACACGAACCCAAATAAAAACATGTAATGGCGATATGGTCGATTACATAGGTAGATTTAAAACCCAACTACCATTCTATCGCGGCAACGAAACAGCAGCCTGTCAATGCTAACGGCGGCACCGAGCAAAATGCGTTATCTACCTCTCTCCCAACGTTATAATTAAAACCAGAAAATGGGACGATAGCACCATAAACCTGCGTTAAGCGAACACATAAGGCAACTTAAAAACATTTTTCGTACGGTTGATGAATTTTGATTAATTTAAATTAAATGTTGTAAAGTTATGTTTTCCACAGAAACACTTATCTGATAATAATGTTTAAAAGAAAAGCTTTTGTGCATGTTAGAGAACATTATATAATAATGGATAACGTCGTTGCATTTTTGCGCATGTTAGAGAACATTAGTGGACTACGTCAGAACATTTGTGTGCATGTTAGAGAACATTAGTGGACTACGTTAGAACATTTGCGTGCATGTTAGAGAACATTAGTGGACTACGTTAGAACATTTGCGTGCATGTTAGAGAACATTAGTGGACTACGTCATTACATTCTGCAACATTTCATTCATATATTACTTCATTATATTTGATATAAAATATAATTTTTTAACATCATCTTAATATCACTAAATTTGGAAGCTTTTTGTGGATGTGTATCAAGTGTTTAATGTTTAAAGCATGCATTAACCATGATTAATTAAGGACATTAGGCAATTTGAAAGTGTGTTTGTCCTCCCAAATAATGTGGTTGGTTGAACAATTTAATAAAATCAAAAACAAAAAATACCACACTGTCGGAACATATCCAAATTAAAAACAAATCGTAGAAATATGTAGTCAATACCCCTAGCACAAAAATGAATGCTCGCTCATTTTCCTGGCTTGATACAGACACCTCAATAAAGAGTGGCGGGATTCAACTAGCTTCATGGGCTCAAGCCTCCCCTCTTAAACCATTGTGTTTAATATTTTAGGCGAATTTTATGAGGACAAGTCCTTGATATGATAATTTACCTACCTGGTTGCCTTGCTGGTGTTTAACTTCAAGTTAACAACATTTCAGTAATATCGTGTCGGTCAGTATTATTGATGGAGGAAACCGGGGCACGTGGAGAAAACCACTTGACATGCGCAGTGGGAAGGGATCTTAATTATTTTTGCAACTTTGCATTACCAATACGAAATCGGAAATTATTATCAGAAATTATCAATTTGTTTTTCTAGCAATAAATACATTAAATTCTTTATGATTTATTTGTTTATTATCATATTATTGTTATGCTTTGCTTTGATGAAGTAAATGTTTATTTTTATTGAAAATAAATTATAAATCGCCCATAGACTAGTTTATAGTAACATTAGCCACAATGAGCCTCAGTTCATATGCACATTTCCATGATAAAGCTGAGATACTGATAAAGTTGGTGTTAAACACCAATCAATCAATCAATCAATCAATCAATCAATCAATCAATCGATCAACCAAAAGCTGATGTCTACACTGGGTCCTTCATCGTGACTATCGAATACATAACCCAGATGAAACATTACTAAAACCTAAACTCGTTGTTTTAAACACAATCAGGGATCACAAAGATAGACATTCTTATAATCTAATCTCTCCAGGTATGATTATGAGGTAGACTATTTCAACACAGTGCATGGCGACGGATGCTTGGTAATAATCGATGATTGGTGCTTTTTACTTCGTATTCTTACCTCATATACCAGACACAACACATCGAACTTACCGCCACGATATAACTGAAATATTGATCAAAGTGGCGGTAAACACCAAACCCTAACCCTTACCATACCCTTGATGTGGTCGTACTGTTCTTCAATGTTTACGTTCGAGTTTCAAAATTATCCAACCGGAACCAGGTTGAATCGCACCTGTCCTGTCCTCGTTCATGACTTATCACCGGATTTGTAACCAGATTAACACGAAGTGTGTCACTAGTGGATCAGGAACTGGTTACCCTTCCGGAGCACCTGAGTTCACCCCCGGTTTTTAGTGGGGTTTGTGTTACTCGATCTTTAGTTTTATTTGTATGTTTTGTAGATCGTTGTTTATCTTTTTGTACTTTTTCTTTTGACCATTGTGTTGTCTGTCCTATTTCGATATACGGATTCTGATTACCTCTTTGGTATCTTCAAACTCTTCTTATTTTGCAATGACAATTTCCTCGTATTAAGTCAGAAGAGGTGTCACATGCAATGTTCTTATTGGTCAGCTACTGGGTATTGGTATAAAATTGCACTTTATGTCGACAAGACCTGGTCGTCAAGATGTATAAGAAAAGAAATGTTAAAATGTCACTATGTCAAGGAAACTCTTAAGCAATCAATCAGTTGATTGCATTTTAATATCGACACTGGAATTGTATTTTTTTCCTAACTTACAACTCCGCCACGATATACTAGTAACTGAAATACAGTTGAAAGTGGCGTTAAACACCATTAACCATTTGCAACTAGGTGATTTATTTATCCAAATGTTAATCATATGCTGTTTTTGTGTGTTTTTTTTAATTCATTCCGAAATGACAAAACAAATTATATTAATTAATTTGCAGTTAGTGTACAAAATCTGCTGTTTACAAATAAACCTTTATATATGATTTCAAGGTTTTATGGAATTCATAAAAACATATATGACAATGTCTGAAGCTGCAGGTGAGATAGTATTTTAACTATCATTCCCACCATTAAGGAAATCTTAAACACATGTATATTCCTCACAGAATCATATCTGTTCTTTGTAATTAATGAAGTACAAGGAGAGAAAAACAAAGTGCTGACAATTCTAATTTCCGCTCCATCTTTTAATAGTTATCTGACTCCCATACAAGTTTGGACATTACTATATAATGTCTCGTTATTCCAAACGTTCTCGTGATCGATATTTGCGTGCATTAGTTGTCCCATGTGCACCATCTTCATACTTTATTCTTATCTTGATTTTTGCAATAAGAAAATTAAGATAGCGTAGGTCAAAATGCTAATATGTAATATTTGTAAAGGAAATATTTGTTTTTGATAATTTCTGCTGATTAATTAGAACAAAGTAATTCCTGATTGTCTAATCGAAATAAAAAGACATTTTGCATGCTATAACAATAATTATGATGGCAGAGTATTATGTTCTGAAAATAAAAATTATTGCGATCGAAATCGTTATCGAAAAATCTCACCATTTTAGCTGTTGTCGGAAATGATATAAGTGTTTGAAGCATTCTGGTTAGCTCATTTAGCAGAATGTTAACCTATTATCGGGCGGACATAAAGCAAGTCGTAAGATGTTCCACTTCTGAACATGCCCTAAGCCATGTTCTAGGTTGCATATTTCAAGTTGTGGTGTACATCGGAGGCGTGTGAAAAAAATAAAGAAAATTACAAAACAATCATATGGCCATCCCTTATAGAAGATGCTACAAAATGAATATCTTGTTTTACTTATATATAATTACATTATAATATGTTTCAAATTGCAGTGTTTTTCAAATGAGTGTGAGAAAGTAAATTATATCCATGTAAAAACGTCATCAATATTAAATTGCTTTGAGAAAGGAAATGGAATGGTTTTCTTGTATATAATAAATACATTGAAAGCTGTCTCGAGCTATGTGATTTTTAATCTTACTTTTTCTTGTTAGTAAGCGTATAGCTCTACTAATTAGATATTTAATTATTAGTTTGTATTTGTTTATAGTTTGTATTTAATTAAGGTATGGGGATAAACATTAATTTTCCAGCTGGAAATATATTCGTAGCTTTTTCAATATAATCAAAATCAATCAATCCGTAAAAATGAAAAACCACTATACATTAGGGTAATAACAAAATTACCGAACACCGAGCAATCTTCCAAAGGGAAAGTCAAAACCCATAAATCAATAAACAGACGAAATCAGTCAACAACCGGGAAACTGGGAAACCGCAATGGCCCTGACTTGGTACAGGCATTTCTAAAGAAATGGTGGATTGAATCAGATTTTACGGCGCCAAACCTCTCGCTTCCATTACGGTTCGTAGGTTCCGGTTGTCACTATATATTACATTGTCATGGTCTATACCCAGCAGCTTCACTTCATTAACTGTTAAATTTGTCTTTTTTTCGTTTGGTCATTATAGTGTATGTCCCTCTTCAAGTCACGGCTTCTTGTTACCTTAACCCTTTCTTATCTTTAAACCTTTACCTCCACGAACACTTCTCTATTCGTATAAACTCGCAACCGTAAGTGATAAAGTTTACAAGTTGCTTGCTCATGGTCGGTGGTTCTCTCCGGGTACTCCGGTTTCCTTCACCACTAAAACTGGTCGCCATAATATAGCTGAAATATTGTTGAAAGTGGCATTAAACACCAAAAATAAAAGAATCAAAAATCAAATCTATTCGTATATAACTTGTCTATCGTACACTGTGTCTTCATTTAATAGCATTCCTATATTATTTGTATTTTGTTGTTTGGGTCTTTCTGTTTGTTGCCTGGGTCTTTTGTTGTCTGTGTCTTTCTGTTTGTTGTCTGGGTCTTTTGTTGTCTGTGTCTTTCTGTTTGTTGTCTGGGTCTTTTATTGTCTGTGTCTTTCTGTTTGTTGTCTGGGTCTTTTGTTGTCTGTGTCTTTCTGTTTGTTGTCTGGGTCTTTTATTGTCTGGGTCTTTCTGTTTGTTGTCTGGGTCTTTCTGTTTGTTGTCTGGGTCTTTTAATGTCTGGGTCTTTCTGTTTGGCTACTTTTGTAACAGACTATGAAATAAATACAATCAGCATATGTTTATAAAAAATGAATGTTTGAAGATAGCTAAGGGATTATCAGAAAAGTGTTACGATCTAGCATAGGGCTGGTTTTAGAATATGTGGGCCCAATGATGTTCTCTCTGTAAAAGCTGCACTGTGTTGTTGTGTGAACTTGAACAACCTAGAGTAGAAAATTTCAGCGCGGGGCCCAATTGTGAGTAATTGGTCCAGTTGCTTTAAGACCGTCTTGTAGTCAACATCAACCGGTGTTGGCTATTCTATGTATATACTTTGGTTTACTTGTGTCTAAAATATTAATATATTTGGGTTTCCTAGTCTTTTGACTCTTAGCGTACCCAGGGACGGATCCAGGATTCCGAGTTAGGGGGGGGCGGGCGCACTTAAAATTTTGTTGGGGGTATTTCGTGTGAAAAATCACGATTTTACGCAAAAAATCACTTTTTTTTTCAATTTTAGGGGGACGCGAGCCGGGTGCGCCCCCCCCCCCCTCCCGTGGATCCACTCCTGGTACCTTATGAAGGTTATTCCAGAAAACGTCATGTTAAGCGATAAAAGCAAAGGGCCTAAACAGGATAATCTAGAACCTTAGATTTATAATTCTTACTGTATTGGGTTAAATTATCAGACGTATCTATACAATACAGAAATAATTGTAGTCTTGTTTTAAAACTGATCGTACACTTAGTAACCCTCTTTTCAATTATTAACTAACTCAACATGTACAAAAGTCAAAATATCTTTTCTCTATATGTAGCCACTATGTCAGGTGGAAATTGTTTGATGATGTTCAAATGGTTCCTTAGACCTACTTATAAATGTTATAATTACAAGACCTCGTTAAAATGATGTAAGCGTTACCCTGACCCATTGATGAATTGAGAAATATTCTCACGCTTAAGCACGCTCTTTGAAAATTAGATTAAATTCGAAACAACATCAGCTATAAGAGCACTGCCCCCATTGCTACAAAGATCACACCTGCTCTCAGTATAGATATTCCCATGCACACTTTTAAATTTTGGGACAGCTTGCGCAATTAGGTATTAAATATAGCCTTTACACTTTAATTCACACTTGGCTTAACAATTAGATGGTTTTCTTTTTATTGGGGGAGGTGTTGGAGGGGGTGAATTTATAGATGTTTATGCGCGGTGTGAAGTTATTCGATGATGTTATATTAGACAAGATTTTTAGATTTAATATATATATATCGATCTATATGCTAGCTCGGCCATTTAGATGGTTGATTATTGCTGAACGTCCAGCGAGCAGTATTAGAGCTATACTCAGGATGAGAACAAGATATACAATACACAAGAAAAATTATGCAGAAATTAGGGAGGGATGGGGCAACGACGGTTGACTGGCAGTAAAAATGGATGGAATTGGATAGGGTATTTTGCAGCGACTGCCCTACCCATTGGAAATCTACAAAAACAATATGTAACGTGCAGGGAGCATGCCACTCCCCAAACACATTACCCACGATTTCCATGGTCAGGCTGTCCGTAGTATAACCCAATAAACCCCTGTCGAGAGGGGACACATTATCATTTACCAGGGGATGCCGCCCTGAGCAGCTATGCTGGTGTTAGTCTTTAGAACATTCACATTTAGAACAAAAACTGGATCAGTATGATCCGTTAATAAATGAAAGCAACTAAGCTAGCTTGTAATTGATGATGGTTTGGCTTGGTTAGGTTAACAGTGTTTAACGTCACTTTCAACAATATTTCAGTCATATCGTGGCGGTCAGTTTTATTGGTGGAGGAAACCAGAGTATCTGGAGAAAACCAGCGACCTATCATATGTCACGGACTAACTTCATCAGATCATGATGTATCGCCTGAGTGGGATTCGAACTCACAACGTTAGTAGTGATAGGTACTGATTGTATAGGTAGTTGTAAATCCAACTACCATACGATCACGACCACGTCGGCCCCTGTAATTGATGAAGTTGAGGATGTGATACTTTAGCTGTAAAATACATTTTGTTACAAAGACGTATTACTTTGATAGCTAACTATAAATTACATTTGTGAGTTAATGTGTGACACTTGTTGTGATAATGTGTTTTATTAAGTGTCTATGAAATGTAAATTGTGGTAAATTTATGTACACGTTATAATATATAGATAATGACATTTCAAGACTCGGAGCAGCTAAATTATTAAATAATATGATAACGGTTGTCAATACATCGAAAAGGGGAAATCATTTCAGTGACTGAATGTTGTCTTTGAGATCAGAGGGTTAGACGAAAAAGAAAGCCTTACTGTGTGAAAACGGTAGAAACCGTTAGGAAGAACTCACTATATCTATAGAGCGATTTACTCGGCTTTTTGTCGAAATAATATCCCATAAGAGAACCCAGAGGTACGAAATAGACACTTGTTTCTTTGTTGCGTGGTGCAAACCATCCAAAAGTAGCTAGTTGCATGGCACCGGTACTAATCAATTACGATAAACGCCCTTAAACACGGGTGAGTAATTGCTGTAAGTATAGTATTACGCCCCTTTTACGCTTTAGAATAGAAATACGAGGAACGAGGACCACCACATCAGACGAGATTGTTCGGAGCGATATCACGTATATATTTCGTCCGTGGAGAGCTACGAGGTGAGAGAATGTTTTACACCTTGCATTTGTAACAGTAGAGCATGTTTTACCTCTGAAAAATGCAATGTCCCCGATGGGATTCGATCCAGGGACCTCTCGCATTGTAAGCCACCGCTCTACCAACTGAGCTAAAGGAGATCTACACTAACACAGTTAGCAGAGGTGGTTATGAACCTACTACGGTTCCTATAACCTTAGGTAGGGGAGCGTTCCTGTTATACATGTAAAAGACAACTTACAACATCACATCATGAAGAGTATTTGTTTGTTAGGAGCAGATACCCACACCCTCAGTGCCACCTTTTTAGCTATTATAATTTTCTGCGCGTATCGAAGCTGTAATGGTTAGCATAAAGTGGCATATGCTGTTCCACGGCTAAGCACATTGTACACAGTATTAACGATCAAGACCGAAGACTGGTTTGCTCGGAATCAGGATGATTCTAAATTTATTATAGATGTTGTCGTGTGATCGTGTTGTAGTTCAATATACAACTACCTATGCAATCAGTGCCTATCACCAATCAAGTTGTGAGTTCGAACCGCGTGTACTTGATACAACATTATGTGATGAAGTTTGTCAGTGCCTTGAATCAGGTCGATAATGTTTTTCGGATAACATGGTTTCCTCCATCAATAGAACTGACCGTCACGATATAACAGTAACTGAAAACTGATTTACGTTCTTAGTTCCGTGTTGTCATGTCCTTTGCGATTTCCGCATAAAACGATGTTCAGTTCGTCATTTACCTCTAGTAGTGTGTTGGAGGGTTCATGTCTTATTTACATTATTTGTGTTTGTTTGGTTCGTCATTGACCTCTAGTAGTGTGTTGGAGGGTTCATGTCTTATTTACGTTATTTGTGTTTGTTTGGTTCGTCATTGACCTCCAGTTGATTGTTGGAGGGTTCATGTCTTATTTACATTATTTGTGTTTGTT
>MJUT01054177.1:93479-106168 GCA_002080005.1 Gigantidas platifrons | reverse complement strand
ATCATCATCATCATCATCATCATCATCATCATCTCATCAAAATGAAGCTTGTTCTCGCAATGATATAGCTGGACAAATTTCTCATTTTAGTGTTAAACAATAATCATTCATTCATTCGATATCCTAAAAATAATAATTTGGACCAGAAGTTGTCTGTGTCTAGTAGTATCTAACGGGAATTCGTACATTGTGCGACTTTGTGAGTGTGTACCTAATGTGACATTTGTGAATGAGCACAATATGTGATATTTGTGAATGCAACCAATGTATGACATTTGTAACTTTACCCAAATACAATATTTCAAAGATTATCTAACGACGTGTTAAGGGGATTTTGATTTAAGTGTGTCAATGAACGACAACATGTTGCAGAGCATGACCGATCAATATCCTATGTGAATTTATATAACTGTCCAAACCTCAGATTGAAATAACTTGTTCCTGTTGCACATATGTGGTGAGATCTCTATAAGTGAACTGGTATGTATCGCTCATCAGAACTGATAGAGAAGTAAAAGTCAGAAGTCTGGAATGTAGCGAAGCATCTCAAAACTTGAATTAAAGATTGAAAACGGAGAAAATTTCGACATTTATGAGAATTGTGTTTCACATAACGTATGTGTAAATTTCCTCTGAGGAATATCGCTACTTATACAATAAACAGGTGGAACTATACAAGCTGAATGACAGGACACGTGAAACAATTATGTATCTATAATTAAAACTTAATATTTTGATTGAAAACGCCTTAAATAATAATGATAATATTGTCTATAGACATTTAGTAACTTTATCAAGGCTAACGAGGCCATTCTTTCTGTTAATTATGGCCATAAATCAGAGAAAATCTTCAAAACCTCAAAATATCAAAAATATGTTTATCAAATGTATGAAACTCTTTAAATTCAGCGCATCTTCATAGATCTACTAAATATCGACTATTGAGTTCGTATCTGAAGTCATGTGTTACGACATCAGATATTCCACATGGTTAACTGAGAAGACTGATTTCTGTTTTCAATACTGTTGAGAATTCTTTTGGTCTTATCTGAGATGTAGGTTCATTTTGTTTTTTTTCTGATTTTCAAATCTGTTGGATAAAAATCGCTAAAATACAAATCAGTGGCGGAATTGACTTTCTATTTCCCCTTATTCTTCAAATGGTTACACGAAGTTACTTTTAAAATATAGTTTACCTACCACCACAAAAAAAAGACAAAAAAACAAAAACAAACTTGTATCAATAATTTTAGAGAACATCCTAAATAATACGGCTTGGTTTGTTATGGTGTTTAACGCCACATATTCACCAATATTTCAGCTATATCGTGGCGGTAAGTTATATTGGTAAAGGAAACCGCAGTACCCAGAAAAAAACCCACCGACATGCCGCAAGTCACTGTCACACTGACAAACTGTATCACATAATGTTGTATCGAGTACACCTCGCCATTAGTGGGATTCGAACTCACAACGTTATTTGTGATAGGCACTGATTGTGGTATAAGTAGTTGTTAATCCAACTACCTATACAATCACGATCACGTCAAATAATACGTTTAACTTCACAATGCCTTATGGAAAATGAAAATGTTATTGAAAGAAAACGTATCAAGTCAGTGAGTGATTGTTGTTTAACTCCAAATGAGCAATCTTGTAGCTATGTCATAAAGAGAACAAGTTACATTCAATGTAATAGTGATGATGTCCACGTTGTACTAGACCAATACGCTTTGTTTTACTATTATAGTGCTAACTCAATGAAACAGCAGTCCGGGTGTAGACTTGATGCGCCACTCGAACATATTATCCTGGTTCCTAGGCAACCAGTCTTTGCTCTTACTCCTTAAAGCTGCGCGCTTAGCTCAGAAACAACAAATAGCAATTTTGTAGTCCTTGGCTTGACCAAACTGGGGTTGGAACCCACGCTCTACCACAATCGAGTCAAGCACGCTAGCCATTCCACCACCGATGATGATAAATTACAAGTTAAATGTATAGAAATCCCAACAATATGTATAGCATATAATTTGTCTTTAGACTATTTACATCTTAAAAGACATGATAGAAAAAACAATAGACAAGATATGAAAATAAATTGATTGATTGTTGTTTATCGGCAAGTGAGCAATGTTTCATGTATGGTCATGAGGAGTATAAGTTAATAAACAATAACTGTTGTAGGTACATATACTCTCCAAAAAAAGAAACGCAACATGTGAAAAAATATAATTTACTTCAAATGTTCAACATCATTTTAAATACAGAAATACGCATTACATTATACTGAAATTTGGCACACTGGTTGCTCAGACTTTAAAGTTCATCAATATGTCAAAATGCATTACATTAATGTCCATAGCGTTCAGATGACATCACTTTAAAGTCAATATCTGTTGTGCCCACCATTAGCCTGTAGCACAGCATGGACACATCAGCAGCCCAATATCGCTACATCCGGGTACTTCACCTGAGAAACCGGACCGTGACAGCAAGAGAAACAACATCAAATGCCCCCAGGTCTCCGACAAATATCGGCACAGACAGTCAGAAACAGTCTCCGTGAAAACGGATTACGCGCAGGACGTCCTTACTTTGGCGCTGTACTGAGACGTCGGCATCGACTTGCAATGGTCCGATGGTGCAACAGAGTAAGGGGCTGAGACCTGCAAAACTGGAGGCGAATCTGGTTCAGCGCTGAATCAAGATTCATGCTGCAGAAAAGAGATGGCCGTACACGTGTCTACGGAATGAGAGGTTTGCAAGGAACTACGTCCTTTTTAGGTCGACAATTTCGGCGGAGGAAGTGTGATGATGTGGGGTGTCATATCCTACGCCGAGAAGCTCAACTGGTGCACATCCACGGCAACCTTAGCGCCGCTCGACAAAGAGATGAGGTTTTTACACACATGCTTCCGGCAATGGACCTCCGTAGGGAAGTTTTTCAGCACGATAACGCTCGGCCGCAGCCAACCAGTACGTAACAGTGCTCCCCTGGACGTTTAAATCACTAGATTTGAACCCAATAGAACATGTGTGGATGACTTGGATCGACGTGTGCGCAATCGTCCACCAGCGACGCAAACTCTGCAGGAACTGCAGCATGCTCTTGAGCAAGAATGGGAAGAATTCCGCAAGACCGTATTCGTCGATTGATCGAGTCTATGCCGAGACGGGTCCGTGCTGTGTTACAGGCTTATGGTGGGCACTACAGATATTGACTTTGAAATGACGTCATTTGAACGCTATGGATTTTAATGTGATACATTTTGATATTTTAATGAACTTTAAAGTCTGAAAAAATTTCAGTGTAATATAAATCTTATTTCTGTATTTAAAATGATGTTGAAAATTTGAAGTAAATTATATTTTCATACATGTTGCGGTTCATTTTTTGGAGAGTATATATAAAAGGAGGAGGGTCCAGACGGGTGAATGCTTAAAGAGAAGAATGCAAACTGAGAAGACTAAGCCTAAAAAGGGAAGAATACAAAACGAGAAGAATATCTAAGATTAAAAAGGGAAGAATTCAAAATGAAAAGATTTATATCAGGCTAAAAAGGGAAGAATACATTAGATGAAGACAAGAAAAGGTTAAAAAGGGAAGAATATAAAATGAGAAGAAAAGATAAGGCTAAAACGGGAAGAATATAAAATCAGCCGACAAGAGCATAACAAGGACACAAACAAAATGGAATGCAAGAGCAAGACAAAACCAGCAAAAAGAAAGGAAAGAAAAGGTAAAAATGATACAATATATGTCTATTGAATTTCAAAGTTAAATGACCAATACTACCCAAATATTTAGACAAAGAATGATATAGAGATAGAGTCCTAACATATCATTCTTTGTCTAAATATTTGTCTAACAATAGTAGCAAACACATATTTAATTCTTTATCACTTTGCTTTGTGTACTTTGTGTTGTTTTATAAACCATTTTAGACGCACAGTCCTTGTTTGCTGCTATTGTTAGGACTCCAGGAATTTATATCTTTTAAGACATATATTATGTATAATATTCAAGATTATAGCGTTCTCTCTATAAATAACGCTATTCACCCAGTTATATGTGATGGTTGGCATTTTACTCACAGGTGGAAATCAGTGAAGATTGATTGACTAATTGTTGTTTAATGTTAAGAGAGCAACTATTTCAGGTATCTTCCTGACGAGTTTGTAAATTTAACTCTTGTATGAAAGGGAGGTGGCTCATCGATGGGCATATAGACGGACATTGTTGCAGGGGAAAAAAGGGACATTTGGCAACCAACGACCACATGCTAACACACTATTGCTCATTTTGGAAAGGCTGCAAGGTGTATTGCATGTGCAACTTTTAATAAGTGCAACTCCAAAACTCAAGATATTTAGTCCCATTCTAAGGGCGAGTTGCAAATTGGTTCATATCATAACACTGGTAGATTACCATTTCAGAATAAAAAAAAAGGAAGTTTTAAGCATAATTTTTCAATGGATTGCACTCCAAGAAATTCGATAAACATAGCTGATTCTTTGCCTGTTAACTTTTAAACACGCTATGATTTGTCCTGTTAGTTTATCTGAATTTCATTAAAATAATATTCGTTTTATAAATTTATATTTCAAAAAACCGAAATATAAATACGAGGAGCATTCAAATAAGTTTGCTAATACATGTATTTATTTATTTATTTATCAGGCCAAAGCATGGACAACAGCAAAGGGTGACTGGTTGCTGTGAAACATAACCATAAAATTAATTAAAATAGCTAGAGACGTCTTGCCTTGTTATTTTTGTTTTAATTAGAAATCAAATCAGGACCATCTTATTACTGTGATTTCTATTTATAAGCGTATTATACATACACAAAATTATCTCTAGATCTTCCATTAGCTGTCGCATATTTCAACAAATTGTGTTCCATCAAAATGTCGCATTGCGCAATGTATGGGAACTTTATTTCAATTTTAGTATTCATTTATATTTGTACAGAGAACATCGCGGCATTTTATGTCCGAAGAGTCTTCCGGGCTAAATTGGAAACAAAGACGCGATTAGTGAACACTGATTAAATGACCAAACAGAAATATGGCGTCCATCTGGTTGACATTCGTCAGAAATCGTTATTATCTATATGGGATCTTTACCAATTATATATGCTACGCCGTTGCTTTCCTAGCTTGCAGAGTGAGATAACATGCACCTAGAAAATACCATAAATTTGTATATTATATTCATAAATATGTACGCAAAATAATGAATAAATACCATTCGAAAACAAATATTGAAATATATTTCACAGTTTTTTTTCTGTTTTTCTTTCTTTTTTTCTCTTTTATTTTTCCCTGTTTCTTTTCATTTTTGTTGTTGGCTTTCTGGAGAAAGTAGTATATATTATACTTAGATATGATCGTGTTGAAATACACAACATAGTGCATTGATAAAATTAAAAATGATTTTTCTTCCCCGTACTTTACGGTGTTGTTCTGTTTACATTCTTTGACTTTATCTCCTTCTTTTGGAATCATACATAACTTGTTAAATTTTAAAATGTCCAATTTTTTTTCTTCAAAATTGTTAAATGTAAAAATACATTTATTCATTAAATGCATAAGTTAAAAGAACTAACATATGATAAGAGTTTCAAAATAGTAATGAATTATGGTCAATTTTGGCCTGTAATTTTTTATTGTTTTTTTTTAAGCAAATCTTTATAAAAAAAATGATTTCATAGTAAAACCTACTGCCACGATATAACTGAAATATTGTTGAAAGTGACATTAAACACCATAAACAAACTAAGAGTATCAAAAATATGAAACATATTGATGAACGATAGTACATTTTGCCCATAATTTTTTATTTTATTCATTTATTTTTCTAAAACAAAATTTTAAAATAACTGATTTTGTTGTCAAAATTCAAAATATTACAATAACACGTCGTCAGGGAAAGAAAAAAGGACTATACAATCAGTTTTAAAAAAATTATTATTTTTTCTTTCTTTCTGTTGAAAGTACATGTAGTATATACTGTTCTTATATTGTTAGTTTATGGTATATGCCTCAAGTGGGCCCATTGTTATGGTAATAAAGCATTTGTCTTCTTGTAAATCCATGTCGGTAATTTGAGGGGGAATTTGAAGAGAAACAAATATAATTTATTTGGGAGGGGGGGGGGGGCAACAAAAAGATATACGTAAGACACATAACAAGGCAATGCCTGTTTTATCTAAGTATTTTTTTTATATAATGACACCTCGGCTTTTTGAAAATGCATGGGTCTATAAGAGGATTGAATTTCTCGTTTCATCTGTTAATAATACGTATTTATAATACTCATAAATGTCAATGTTATTTTCAAGATTAAGATCATTGCAGAAAGTTTTGAAATTTCATACTTTTCACGAATATTTATTGTATAAACGTCAAATTTAGAACACACAATTTTTTTAACGAAAGCCCTTAAATTAAAACTGGAAATATGTAATATAGATAAAAGACTTTTGTTCAGTAGTTTCAAATAACCATATGTTTGGACTTCACTCACAGTAATGAAACTTGATATAAATAAAACAAAATATTTATGTATTTAAAATGAAATAAAAACTCTTTTTTCAATTTAAATGACATAATTTATAGAATTTATTTTTCAAATACTCGTAAATTGAATACATGTATTTATCCTTTATCAAAAATATTTTTTTTTAGACAATTTAATAAATATTATATTTTCGTTTACTTATTATTCCTATATAGTCAAAATATTATAAATTTTAGGAATTTAGGGGAAATATCATATATTAATATGAAACCATGTTTATATACCAACAATTTTGGAACTACTTTAAAAAAAAAAAAAAATTGAGAATTGGAAACGATATACTAGAAATTTGAATGATATTTTTAATTCATTCTTAATAACATAATTAATAAGAAAATTGGGATTGGAATATGAAATAAAATTCGCCCAAGTAGTTTATATAGTAATTAATGCGGGAGAAATCAAGAAACGGGTATCATATCGTTGCCATTATTCCGATTTAAGGAAGAATTTATTTCAAGTCACGTTTCTTTTACAAGTACAGTCAAACCTGCTTTAGTGACCACCTCTATTAAGCAACGACCTGTATTATGTGACCTCATTTTTTCATTGTGATTCACAGTGCATTTCATATTTAAACCAGTAAATAGAGACCACCTGTCTTATGCGACAATATTTCAACGTTCCCTTCGAAGATCACATAAGACAAGTTTGACTCATTTGACATCTTACAGCCTTTATTCAATTAAACCATATCTCTCATATATATCGTTTATTCTCCCTGTTGTCTTTATGAAGTTTACTTCAAGATCGGAAAGCCTGTATGGAAGAAAATTGCCCTCAATGACAAGACAGCGACAAAACTCATTCAACATCACACTCGTGATCTAAAAATAATTACCGTGAAAACTCGTTGTGTCACCGTCGAAGGAACAGACAATTTCACTTTGAACTAGTGCCCGAGTGCACGAGAATGAACTAACTATACTTCTAATTTGAGTTTCCCATGAAAGCAAACGACGTATCCGATTTTGACGGAAAAGAAGTTCAATGGCGTACAATATTCTTAAATCTGTTGTGGCAATACGTTTTCCAAATTTTAATATTGTTTTATGTAATATTACGTTGCACACATGCAGTTGAATGTATTTCGTTTCAGTTTACGAGTGAACGAGTTGTTTGTTTCAATGTTATATATTTCAGCACAATTTACAGCAATTACTGTCGCCAATTGTTAAAAATTCAGTTGAAGTATGAAGTTACACATAAGACAATACATTCCACATAGGGTATATGTTGAGTAGCTAAAGACAAGAAGCACGCAACACTTATTAAGCTTATCTCTGACTCTGGAATACTGTATAGATCCACGAATATATAGTACACAGAAGACCTCCTTCGATAAACATTCACAGCCAATTTTCTCGTTTTATTCACCAATGTTTTCAAACCATTTTGCTATTACTTTCAGCAATAAAAATGGTTTTCAATTCAATCAAATTACACCCTATGGAGTTTTCATTTTCTAGTACAAACACGATCTACATCATTCTGTTTCGTCTGAGATCTCTACACAATATTTCCTTTATCTAGCAACTGTATATTGTAAGCATAGTTTAGGCACGGTTCTGGAAGCGCTCTTGTTTCACATTGGTATTATGTTTGTCTTCGATCTCGTAGACACTGTTCTAAAAGCACCCTGAATCACATTAGTCATTTTGCTGGTCCTCGATCTGGTTCACGTTGTATTTTTGTTAATTCACATTTTTGACACTGGTTTTCACAAAATCAACAACAGTGTGCAATACTTTAAAATGAAAATAAATTCCAATATCTTTTTTCTAAAACAAATATACATAAGTTTTTATTTTCGCACTTCAAAAAAAAACGTTTTAAAAGTTCCGAACGACCACACAATTTTCAAGTTATACACCCGCTGGTGCTTTTCAAACTCTGACCTCTCTGTTTGAAAACCATGAGGAAACCAGTCTTTTATAGAACCACAAGATACATAAAGACGTTTATGTTCATTTCCAAGTCATAACTTCGTATTTCTGCCTGTTTGCTTCTAGATTTCAATATATTTAATGGTTCCATGCTTGTTTTATTCCCTAATCCAGAATTTTATTTGATAACCCTTACTCCAATTAATATTGCTTTCAAAATGGTTTGCAACTTTTCATTTGAATTGCTTTATTGAATTCTCACTCTTTTGAAATTATCTATGTTCAAATAATAAAAAAAGGCGCATGGAATTGCTAGCGGCTCTTCAACGCTGTAGTTAATAGTATTATTTTACATTTTTGTTATGTTCCGTTTATAACCTTTACAACTATAAAAGTTTCTTTAGCCGTTTATTATGGAAATTAACTAAAGAAAAGTATAATAAAACAATAGAAACTGATCTTTTCTGAAGCCAGAAAAATAAAAATAGAGCAATAGAAATACAATATTCTCATGCCTCTATTAAAATCTCTGTTATTAAATGTTTTATTGCTACATAAATGCATACTTGTCTTAACTTTAACGCATATCGCTTAAGTGTGTTTTTTTGAAAGAGTGGAAAATAAAAAATTTAATTACCCCCAAAACGGTTGTTTCTAATTGAAAAAGAAGCTCAGTTAAATTTATTGTATTTATTTTCAAGGTATTTTAAAGATAAGTAATATTCTTAAGTTTTTACGTTATAACGTGAAGATGACGAGGAAATTTCTTAAGTAAAATGAAAATTTTCATAAGTTGTTTCTCATTTTTCGTGATTTAAAAATCTAATTAAATTTTCGTCGTCCAGATTGTTTAATAAATCTACAGCTTTTGTACAATGGCATTTGAAACTAAATACTTTTTTTATTGATTTAAAAAAAGCGTTTATTGATTAAAAATCAATTAATTGATGGCAGAATGCATGCATTCTCTATAGTTGATGTGAAAACGGAATTACGGTGTAAACGCAAGCCAATGGTAAAGTTAAAAATCTATCGTATTGGGTGGGTCTACTTGTGCGCAGTAATACAGAGTACACAAGTAGTTTAAGTATTCATATCTCTTCCATCTTTTAAATTCTACCTCCGCGAAAATGTAATTAATATCAAAGTATTTTATATGTTTTACTCATAAGGTTTAAGCCATAAATTTTAATAGCGTTGTGAAATTCAACACCATTTTTTATAATTCAAATTGGTCGCGGTTTCCAATTTTTATATTGGTAAAAATTTAGGGTTCAAGATTATTTTGCTTGGTACAAAAAGTAAATTTGTGGTTGGAATGATAAAAATTTATCAATAAATTTTCAGTGACATTTTCAAACTATTCATTTCAAATTTATTTTTGAACTTTCAGTTACAGTTTCTGTAAGTTTGCTTGCATCCTCAAAAATACCACACCACCAGCCCAAAGGAGACGGAAGTTGTCAACTCATCGAAAAGGTAAGTTAATTTTTTTTTCTGCATTAAACATCAAATTCCTTTTAATTATTTGTTGGAGTAACATTATGCGCAATAAACTGCTGACAGCCATTGCTATCTTAATGGCCATTTTATTTCTTTCCTTCTTTTTATTTTACACCTTTTCCATGCCATTTCAATCTAGCGTAATGGCAATCAAAATTTGATGACTCCGATCGGGTCGCTATTCGAGGAATAACTCACCCGTCGAAAGGGCTGCATTAAAACTGGTATATTATGGTAGAAAAATTAGCATTTAGTGCAATTGAAGAAAAATAAAATTGTCATAAAATTTAGTAATATTCGTTTGAATGCTCTTTGACTCTTGTTTTATTTTTGGTTTTTAGCCTCCCTGTGGTATCACTAAAAACCCAACGTACAGATTGTTCACAGATAGCACTGTTATGTAATAATGTAGTAACACAATAACTTTATGAGGGTTTTTTTCCGACATAATCACATATATAATTTCAAGATTTTATTGAAATACAGATACAAAAATCATTTGAGTATTAAATATTTACGGTGTATTAAATAGCCGAAATGTATCTATTTTTTAAAGGATATAATTCTGATCTTAAAATAAATGACTTTTTGTAATAGTATACCACAATATAATATATTGACTCCATTTGTAAAAAAAAATACAAAATGGTATAAGGTAGGTACATAATTCTGTCAAAAACAATTAATCAAGATTTAAAATTGATAAATAACTTTCAAAATAAAAAAGAGACAGACACGTACATATCACTTTATAAAGCATACCCCCAGTTGTTTGGTATATTTCGTGTTCACATTTTGTCGCCTGTTGGATTATTTTTCAATGATAGTAAATAATTTTCCTCAAATATTTCTGTCTTAAATAGAAAATAAACACTACTTAGGGTGAACAAACTATGTAACGGACAATTATTTAAACGCTGAGTAAGTGAATTATATAAGAGGGAAAAGTTCTTAGGACTCGTAGAGTTAAACGAAATGTTTAATAATCTAAAAACAATGATAAATAATTATTTTATAATTTTTTTGATTCAACGCATGGTATTGTATTTGGCAAGTATACGTATGGTTATTATGAACAGATTTGACTCCGCCATGATTTTAACCTGTGCAGAATTTCACAATATTGTAACATCATCAATACTGCCATCAGAGTCGTTTTACTTTATGTATTTTAAGAGTTTATTCAGACAGAGTGTGTAGTAGTTTTTATATGTTTTAATCCGCCATGATTTTAACCTGTGCAGAATTTCACAATATTGTAACATCAGAAATGCTGCCATCAGAGTCGTTTATAAGTTTTTTCTTTATGTATTTTAAGATTTTATTCAGACAGAGTGTGTAGTAGTTTTTATATGTTTTAATCCGCCATGATTTTAACCTGTGCAGAATTTCACAATATAGTAACATCAGAAATGTTGCCATCAGAGTCGTTCAAATGTGTTTAAGATTTTTACACAGACAGAGTGTGTGGTAGTGTTTTGGTGTTTTTACATCATAAATCAGATAAAATTGTACATGTTAATTTACTATTTGTAATAACTGTTGAAAATTAGATAAAAGCAAAACGACAAGAAAAAGACACACCGTTTTAAGTCCTTAATTTATGACTTCATGGACCGCCCGCATTGCAGGAATCTCTTGATGGCCTGTATACTTTTTTTTGTATTTAATTCAACTTAAAACTTTTTATTTTCCTTGTAAGGGACCGTCTATTTAACTCGTAAAGATGGTGAGGGCTTTGCACCCTCCCCCTCTCCCCTAAGCCAGAAAATGTTTACATGAAATAGAATTAGGATTTGGTTTACGGTACTTGAAAAATGAATAATTTTTATTCAAATACGACCAAAAATTCGCGTTGAATAATACTGGGCCATCTTATCTAATTTTTGTGATGCATTTTTCAGGTCAAGACATTTTTTCCTATAACATTTGACTATTCAAAATAAAATTGAAAAAACAAAACATAGCGCTCCCCCCTTTCCATGAAAGCTAAATGGTCGCTCCCTCAATACTTCATAGTTGTTACAGATTAATTTTCTTATGTTTATTATCTATACATATGTAGCACATACCATACAAATAAGTGCTATATTTTAATTAGATTTGAGGTATGCTGACAATAATCAGTTTAGACCACGAATTCTATTTCGGATAAATACATATTGTGTGAGAAAATCAATTCTATCAAATTTAAAGGCTGTATACTACTTACATCCAAAGATATATATTTTAAACTAGTATTCTAACATAAAAATAAATGTTCTGTTAAAAGTATTGAAATATCTATTTAATAGCATAGCGTATTCATATGGAAGTTTATACATTGTACGTTAGACTTGCTATAGTAGTACATGTAAGGGGATAGGGTTCAGGTGTTTAACGCCACTTTCTACAATGGTATATGTAGATCAGAGAGACGGCCTCAAATCTGATTATATGTAAAATAAATATATTAATTATCTCATTCTCATCTTAGTGTCGAAAAATAAAAGATTACAAGAGATACACATCTGAAATATTTACTTTGAATCCTTGTTATTTAAGTAGGAAAATAGAGGGCAAGGCATATCCAGGGTTCTCAACATTTGAACATACCCTTTGCCTTAACAAAAATTACTATTTTGTGTAGAATGTTTTCATATTTATGTGTTCAAGGCTACGAATCTACCATCTGGATTTAAAAAAAAAAAAATGTTTTTTATTTTTATGTTAGG